>JAPYZS010000624.1:0-86175 GCA_030522925.1 Trissolcus japonicus | reverse complement strand
AGTAACTGGCCAAATTTTCATGGGCCAGTCGCACTGGCTTAAATCTGGCCATTTTCTATTTTGCTCTAGGCAAAAACTGGCCGAATTTTTACTTGGGAACAAAGTAGGGATGAGAGAAGAAAAGTTTTGTTATTTTCAATAGAACATTCTGGGCGAGGAGTCGCTAGGCGGAGATGTAATTTCCAACAGGGCATCGAGCAACAACGTTGCATTTGAATAGGAGTTACGAAGGAAATAGCTGGTTTTCCGTGCGGCTTCCTGGAATTGGCCTTACTTTTCGAGGCCTTTGTAATTTGCGATTGGCTTTTTAACGTGCAACTAATAATCCAGAACACGCCAGACTTAGCGCGCAGCACACATCGGCGTGCGTGAACAACACGTGGTTGGTTTCCCGGACGCACAATGGTCGCTAACCCTCTCAACAGCCCGGTTTCATTCCCACGATATGTCACAGCCAACGTTGCTAAAATTCACGTTTTACCGTTTTCTTCTGTTTCTTAAAAAAAAATTTTTTTCTACTAACCCCGAATAAACCTATTCTTCAAACTCCTGCTGCCTAATGACTAGACAAGATGTGTCCGTTTTTGTCTACAGGATCAGAGTTGAACGTTCAAAGTTTCTCTTCTGTTTTTCTGTCTTTGATTATTTTTGGTTCTCTTTTTTTGGTCTTTGACTAATTTGAATTTCGGGCCCATTTTTTTGATCCTGTGACTAATTGAATTTGCCATATTTTTAGAAGAATATTCGGCCGGATGCACAGCAGAGGGCCCAAGGGGCAAGGGGGGGGCAGAATTGTGATTTACGAATTGCGCGATCAGCTGTCGGGCCGGCCACGAATGCTTTCTACGGAAAAAGTCGCGCCGAAGAATGCGGGCCATCTGCTCGACTTTTGCGCCGGTAATTATGCCCGCACGGTTCTTCTTCTCCTTCCCTCTTGGCCTTTCTGCGTTTGTCAGTCTGCTCCCGACGAGAAACGCCTCTCAAATACTTTCGGCCCGACACTCTCCTTTCGGATATGAAACCGATAATAATAATCTCAGCCGATTTTTGAGCCGCAATTTTCAAACTCAACTTTTGTAACGAAATACAACTTTTTTGTATTAATTTTTAAATTACCAAACCTCTTGGTCAGTTTAAAATTTTTTCCATTTCAATTTTTCATTTACTTGACTTATTTTGTTTTTTCTTAATTTGTATATATTTTTTTTATTTATATTGATGTCAATTCTGATTGAATTTTTGTTGAAACTCGATTCAGCCTAAGCTGTGACGCACGTGGCTGACGTCAAGTTTGCTACGAGCGTTTTAATAGTTGATATCGTTACTCGCGATGAGATCCGAGACTTGAAAAATTAAGACTAAAAAAGACGAAAAATTGAAGGCATCGTCGGAGACCGCGAGCATCGAATTGGCGCAGTGAATTATTTATGAATCGTAAAACGAAGAGGAAGCCATCGAGGAGGCGCATCTCTATGCGTTTATACCGCGTGATATGTGATCGGCTTCATCCTACAGATAACAGCCGCTTGAGCGGAACAATAAAACAACCAATTTATACCTATTTGTAAATTATACGTAGGATATACCTTGTAACCATGGGATACTCTGCAATAATTGTTCATTTTTTATTTTCAACTTTTCAGATTTTTTAACATTCAATAAAATTTAGATGCGCCAAAATGGTACTAACTTTTCCCAACGTTGCACAAATTGTTGCAACATTTTAACTACTGTTTCAAATATTTTTTAAAAGTAGATTTGCAGAGAAAACAAATCAAGTGTAATTTTTTTATTCCAATTCCAAAATTTTTCTACATTTGCATCATCATTGAGATTGCATCAATTTTTTATGATCTAAAAATAACGCCAACAAAAATTCGCATTCTGGAAAATCTCAACGGTTGGGCTTCGCCCTCGCGTTTAGATCTCGTTTTTTAGTCGGTCTAGTTAGATCGGAATGCCCCATATGTATCCATATATGCAACCATACATATTCAGCTGTCCGGCACGCAAACAGAGAAACACGTATCGGTGCGCACGACTCGCGTAAGTATACGAGTTTCTCAGGCAGGTCAGTGAAACTGCGCCGTCAAGTTGAAGGCCAACACCCCCACAATGCATCGGCCGGGCAGCGAAGCAGCGCCGGTCCTCCCTCCGCCGCACGTTTCTCCGTCCTTGTCGCGCGCAAACCAGACCAGCGCAACTGAGACAAGGAGAAGCAACAAGATCAGAGAGAGGCAAGAGAGGACGAAGGAGATGCGAGTGAGAGAGAGAGAGAGATATGGAGGTTCTTATATATTTTTGTTCTCTCTCCTTTTCCTTTTTCGAGAGCTGCAGACCGAGAAAGAGGCCTGCAATTCCTGTAGGAAACTTCAATAAAACCAATAAAGTCGCGCGGCCCGTGGCTTATGTCTGAGATCATTGCCCGACCAGTGTATTTCGGAATGAGAGCTCGGCTTGGCGGGACACGCGCTTTATAGCCGAATGCTAATCGCTTGACGTAAGAGTTTATCGCATCCGACCTCCAATTTTCATGACAAATGAAGACGACAACTTTTTTTTCATTCCGCTTTCCTGTTTAATCCAAAACCGTTTTTATGCATCCGTTCAAATTTGCCGCCAAATTTATTTCTACCAAAAATACAGAATAAATGAAAATAAACGAAGTTGATTAAACGATGAATAATAAAAATGATTGAACAATAAATGAACATAAAAAAATGGACGTGTTAAAATTTAAAATTGAAAATTAAAGTTTTGATGGAAAAAGTTTTGTTGTAGTGCGTTTTATTTTGCACTTGCAGGAGGAAGATTTAGAGGGACCATCCTTCATTCGTGACTTTTCTGTCCGAAACCGAAGCGGCAAAAGAGTTGGGCGAGCAATAAATAACTTCGAAATATGTTGCGCGTTAATGGCGGATCCTCGCATTGTTCGGCGCTTTGGATTTATATGCGCCGGGCCGTGCGACGATACTTATCTGGCGAAGCGCGACGGCGTGTGGGAGATTGGCGCACATTATAAAGTCGCTCTCTCCTTGCTAACGCAGTGTCACAGTGACGCGAAGCTGCACAATCAGTCGCGTTATGGCTAATGCACATTTCGTAATGAGCAGGAAGTATAAGTAGTCAAGGTCGGCGTATAGTCAGACGGTGACTCGAGAAACGTCATGTCTTCTTTGCATTTCACTTTATTTTATATCTTTTCCTCTTTTATACTTTATCTTCTCTGATATTTTATAAATTCTTATCTAAAATAAAGTTTTGAATATACAACATATTGCTAAATAGTTTTTCATTTAATTTAATTTTTGTTTTTATTATTTTACAATTAATTTTTATTTATTTATTTACCTTTTATTATTAGTGTTATTTTAGTTTCATTAAAAATATTTAGCGCCACAAAAGCCATTTTTCGGGGGTAACTCCAACAAATATGTTTTCATAGGAGTGGGGATAGACTCAGGGTGGGGACAAACTCTTATTACATTAATAACATTTTTGCAAAAGTAATTTTTTGAGTTTCTACTGCAATTTTTCTTTTACAAAGTCGTTTATATTACTATTATTTTTTATTTTTGACAGGATTAAAAAATTCAGACAAAAAATCGTACCAACTAGCCGATTGTTACGTAATCAGCCTGCGCACATTTTCCATATCTTCGACACGCGCGTGTCGCGAGAATAGAAACCGCCGGAGTCGCGGCCGGCCACTCGCGCATAGACCATCGAACCGTGTGCGTGTTATCGCGCATGCGCCAGAGCCTCTCGCTCTCGTCTGTCCTTTCTTCTTTCACAAGGGAGGCTTGAAATTCCGAGTGAGCTCAAAATAGATCGATGACACTCGACCGAGCTTGTGAGTTGCTTGCGGAAAAAGAAAGAAAGGAGAGCGCGCGAAAAGTGAGACGGCGAGATGGATTTTGTCGTAGCTGAAATTTCGCTCGGAATAGGTCAATGAGTCCGGCAGGGGCCTTTGATCTGAACGCGGCCGCGACGATGGAATTTCAACAGCAATTTCGACAAATCGGACAAGAATTTTGCACGATCAAACCATAAAACCACTCACTTAGTATTCTCTCATGTGAACAATTTGAAAAAATAAAAAATATTTATAAAAATGTTTAGAAATTGTAAAATTGGATTTTCTTATTTTCACTTCATTTTTTAATCATCTTAGAATTATTTTAGACGATTTTTATCATTCAAAAAAGTCAAAAAACGATTTAGAACTTTGACGGCAATTTTGGTGCAATGGATAAATCGGTAGAGTTTCACCTCAAGGCCGCGGTTTCAATTCTCAGTTATTGAAACTTTTTTTTCGCTAAACAAAGTTCTTACTTAAGTTTTCATTCCTTTTAAAAATATCGTAACATAACTTCAACACGGATATTGTTATATTTTATTGAAAATTAAATTTTCTAGAAATATTTATTTTCATTTTGTTTTTTTGTATAATGTTTTAAACAAAAGGAACGCAGAACTGAAATAGCAGTCGACGCATGAAGTGCAACGCACGCACGTTGCCTCGGCGAGTGGGGGTCACACTATATTAAGATTGAACTCGACTGACACCGCGCACCAGAGCGCACCGTCGATGATACGCGGCAAAAAGCGTCGCGCACTTGCAAATGCGACGATGACGCGCTCTGATGAACGGACATCAATTGTCCCTACGTTGTGCTGCGCAGGGGGAGCCACCTCCACAGGGGAGCTGATGAGTCTGCGAACCAACGAGGGTGGCTGATTGAGACGTCGGGGATGGCGTTGTTAATGCGCCTATCTGGGTAAATAATTGCGACTCGTGGGCCTGAATAATTTATGATCCTGGCAGGATCGCCACAAGCTGACTAGAGTGCTGAATAATCAATTGTTTTGTACGCGACTAGGGCTAATTGTTTGTTTATTTCCCTCTAATTCTAATTGTTACATTTTTTGACGGATTAGAACATTTAAATTTATATTTACTTTTTTTATGTTTAAATTAGTATATACTTTTATACGGTTTAAATTTGAAACCAAATTTAAACTTCTACGTATTATTTTGTTGGATTTTAATGTTTGATTCTAAAATAAAGAGACAGAGATTCTGGGTGGGTGTATTTTCAGAGTCAAAGGACATTGTATATTTTAAAAATGACAATAAATTATATTCCAAACCGAATATGAAGCCTCGCCATAGCGAATTTAATTTTATCCCCGTGCATGTGCTATACTTTGTCCTCGACATAAGACTGCGGTACGTCGCTTCACATGAACTCTAAATTTAGAAAATATTTCAAGATATTTTCACACGAGTCAATAGTCATTACAACTACTTTAATTATAAACTCCGCCGAGTTCTGGTTCAAACATTTTTCGTCCAACTGTTGAACCAAATTGAAACATCATTTTCTTACTACCATCATTAATCAATTTTGTTCACTTTCATAATTATTATTCTTTCGTTTTTCTTGTTCAATTGTTTTTCTCACTTTTTAATCACAATTTTTCTTGAATTTGCAAAATTACATACAAAAATGAAACAGCAAAGAATGTGAGGGGATAAATGTGTTCTTTGACTTGTCTTGGCCTTCGGAGTCCGGGGGCCTTCAACGGGCGAAAGTCGTCTGGGTATGATTTTCGTTCGCACTTGACCGCAGGACTAGAGTCAATAATCCTTGACGCCTCGGCGTCGTACGTGACGCAACGCCTAATTAGCGAGATCCTCTAATGAAAGGACAGTAAATAGCGAGAGCGCCGCTAACGAGCCCTTATTCATCGACCGAGCTAATATGTCGCCCACCTCGTACGCCTCAGCGCTCCGGCTCACCTATGAAAGTAACGATGACTCATCGCGTAATTGACCTACCGCAAAATCACTAAACTTTCTTTATTACCCAGATGGAGAGAGAAAAAAGAATAAATATAACGTCAGTCAATTTTCTCCTGATTGAATCCAACTTGAAATAGAACTGACGTCTCTAGTCTGAAAATAATCGCAATTAATACGTTAAAAGATAACATTTAAGTGGCAATTATTTTCAGATTTCCACGACCGTCCCGAACTGTGTTTTAATTTCCATCGACAAATTGAGGTTGGATAAAAATGTCTGTTATTTTTCTCGGCGTGGGTTATAAGCGAGTGCAAATCAAAGTCTGCTTTGATTGAATATACAATGTCAATAATTCAGAACGAAATTTGCCTTGATTGTTGCACAACATTAGATTCGCAGAAAAATCTTTGCAACGTGAGTGCTTCCAAAACACACATAATTTTAAATAAATTTATTTCGTAAGTTTTTGTTTTCAAGCATGAGAAATTTTTTTATACATAATTTCCCTTGACACAAACAATAACAACTTAAATCCTAAATCTAATCCAAATGTTTGGCGACGTTTCTTTTCACCAGCGATAATTAATTTATTCCATAACGTCTGCAGGGGGACAGAAAAAAGTGAGAGAGAGGGAAGAAGAGCAGTTTGTTTGGCGAGGTGGTAGACACGCCGAGTGGGCACAGCAACGACCTTCTCAACACGATCGATACTCGTCCCCTCGTCGCTAGTTACTTCGCCTATGTGGTTCATCCCCCACGGACCTACCCATACAAAGTTGTGTGGATCACACACAACACGCGTCCTGATTACATTCGCATAAGAGCTTTTTGCGAGAAAATGGCCAGGAAAAAAATATATATAAAGGACAAGACGAATTGGATTGTTTGCTTAGAATACGAAACATAACACGCTCGAAATGATATAAAAAATAACTATTCGTCCGGCGGGAATGGCCCCGGGAGGAATTTTCCCAAATTGCTTTTTTTCTTATTTTCATCTTGATGAAAAAAAACAGACACAATTTCGAATGATGTATGCGAAATTTTCGGCAGGAGCAAAAAGTATTTGGGGGTGAAAAAAGTGTTTTGAAAAAGGCGTTTAGTAAAGTTAAAAAAATATTTACAATTCAAGTGTTTGGAAAAAAAGACAAGTTTTGAATGAAACGTTGAATGAACGTTTGATGAGAATAAAAAAAGGAAAATGAAATTTGTTGCAAGGGATAGGGATGGATTATTGAAATTAAGAAGATTGCAATCTCCGGGCAGCGGTACAAAAGAAAAACTTGTTTTCGGGTTGCGAACAAAAAAGCCACACAAGTCGAACAAAAGAGTTGTCTGGGTGTTTTTTCGCCATGGTCTTGAGATTTTCTGCACGGCCTCGAGTTTCATTTCAGCTGGACTTGTAGTTCGGCACCGAATATAGGGGAGCATTGTGACGAGACGAGGGAAGAACACCAACTGGGGCTCGCCAAGCTCGAAGGGTGGTCTCGCCCTGTCTACGTCTTCCCAAGCGAGGCTCCTTTATTTCTTCCTTGGGAATTTGCACGTCCCCCTCGTCGCAACAAAAATGGCGACGTATCGCAAACACTGAATCGATATGACAGCGCCTACCTAATCTCGTTTTTATTTCTTTCTTTTTTTTCGAGCCCACCAGCTGGCGGCACAGCTGATGACGACAAAAATATAAAGGACACGCAAGGAAAAATATAAAACGCTTTCTTTCTCTCTCTTACTCCATGCTGCAAATGTGAGAAAGTTCAAAGTTCAGTTGAGAGAACGTATTGAATTTTAAAATACGAATTCGGGTCCTGCTTATGTGCAGCGAGACGAGCGAAAGAAAACAGATAAAAAAAGAAAGAACGCTGCCAGACTACAGATTAGGTGCGTTTGATTAGTTCGTTTTAGTTTGTTAGTTCTTTTAGTTTTGTTAGTTCTTTTGTTAGTTGGTGTTAGTTCGGTTAGTCACACATATTAATTTTATTTTTCACACAGATGTTAGTTGGTTCCTTAAAATTATGTTAATTTTTCAGTTAGTTGTGTTAATTTGTTAGTTCTTGTTAGTTGTTTTTCTAGTTAGTAAATCATTAGTTGAGTTAATAAATGTTAGTAGAAATTAGTAAAGGTTAGTAAAATTAGTTAGGCGTTAGTTTTTGAGTTAGACACACTTGTTGGTCAGTCGATGAAAAAAAAAACATAAAAATAAATTGAATAAAACTGATTTGTTAGTTCAATTAGTTTGTTAGTTGGTTAATTTTGGTTAGTTGGATAATTTTTTTTCAAAAACTGTGAGAGACAAATAAAAAGTTTGTTTTTCATAAAAAACGAACTTTTGCTCAATTATCAATGAAATTTAAGAAACACCCACTACTCAAGACCAAACAATTTTTTTCTCATTTTTTAAATCACATTTTGCAAAAACTTTCATACGATATTAAAATTTGGCCTATCAAGCATTGGCAGTTTCCAATTCAAGTGAGTGAGTTATTTAAAAAACTAAATAAAAAAAAACGTTGTTACGACAGTGTTTTGCAGAAAATCTTGACACTCTGGCGTCTCGGTTCTTGCGAATTGAGTCCAGAACATTCGTAACTATTCAAAGCAAATACATGCGAGCGTGTGTACGAAGGTGACAGGGGTCTTGAGAACGATCGGAGCAGATGTGATAATTTAATGCCGGAATGGATGAATTCGAGATGTGGCAGAAAAAACATCAGTTGAAACCATAAATTCGGACGATTTCTTCTACCGTCCTAAGAACAAGCAATTTTTTGCAAACCAATTTCTTATTACTTTTTTTCATACTCTCCAACCTGCTTATGCAACAGAGTTAAAAATCACTGAAAACAATAAAAAAGAAAACAAGATAAAGGAAAAAAGTAAACAAGACAAAAATTCACAGCGACATTTTAATTTTTTTCTCTGAACGATCTTTGTTTAATTTTCAATGGAACGTATAAATTTTATTACCGATTCCCCGAGCTTTTATTTTTATTTCACATTTGTTTTTTTTTCTCGTGAATGATAAAAAGTGACGTGTTTTCTAAACGGAAGCCCCCGAAATTGAAGCTGATATTTTGTTTTAGCACGATAATGTGACGTCAAGATAAAAAGTGGTCATATTTTAGTCAATGAGAGCGCGATGCGAGAATGAATGAACGCCGTTAACACGATCAACGAGGCAGCGACGCTCGGGGCTTGAGAGCCGGCACGCCATGCCGTAGCGTACTTTATGGTTTACGACTGTAAATTCGCTCAAGGCTGTTCTCGCGCGCCACAATAATCGCGACCGCGTCGCCTTCTTTTACTTTTCTCCGCATTACATTCATCCGCTATCAACATATCGTTCATTCTCTTGTCTCTGGCCTCCAATAAAAAATAACTTGAAATAAAAGTGACAAATCGTACAAAACGTCTTATTTTAAGACATCGTGTTTTACGTTTTCAAAAACATATTGAAATGAGATGTTTTAATCTTTTCATATATATAAAAATCATTCAAAATAATTTAAAATAATTAAAAACAATTTAAAACATTAAATTAAAAACATTAAAAAAAAACTTTATCTAAGACATTGGCGCCATGAATCCCCACTCCAGCATCCCCACTTCTTTAGAGTGGTTATACTCTAAAGGAGTGGGGATACCGACCGCTTAAGTATTAATGCCTTAAAATATTTAGAACCTAGAAATAATTTTTGGAAATAAGAATTTTTAATGAATCTGTAAGCATGTCCAAAAATTTTATTGGCAATTAAAAAAATTATTTATTATTAACCTTCCTTTGATGATAATTGAAAATGAAGTGGAAGAAAATTGTTCGATGCGTAATGATTAGGAGAGTATCGGTGGCAGAAAAGCGCGGCGTGTTTTGCGGTCTGAAGGTTGGGTGTGTGTCGGCGTCTGCGGGGCCTCTCCCTCTCCTCGGCCCGGGTGCGTCTCGTCTAGCCCCGACCACCACGAAATTCGCAGAATTACCGACACGATCGACAAAAAAATCGCGTACGGTGTAAGTCCGGCCTCGCCACGACATCGTGCGCTTTCGGGGAATCGCGCGTCTTCTCGCGCGCGTGCAAATTTAGAATGCGAACGAAGAAAGACGAAATGCCCCGGCACCTGCTACGTTTTTTTACTCCAAAACCGCATTCGACATTCCTCGTTAAGTACCACTCTCTCTCTCGAGAGAGAGAGCCAAATTTCGATTGTGCAACAACAAAAAAAACAAACGTTTTGCAAAACCTTTTGGAGTGACTAAGAATCTTTTATTTATAAAAAAAGTTTTAAATACATTGCGCAAAGTTGAAATTTTCCAAATATCATTTAATTTAATTTTTGTCTTCATTATGTTTGACTGTACAATAAATATAAAACATATTTTTGAAAAAGTGGTGCACGAAGCGCACAAGATATATCTGACTAAATGGCAGGTTCATCGGAGTGTTTAAAAAAGCACGATAATGCAATCAAGTGAATGAAACAATATGTTATACAACAAGAGACGGCGGGTCTGAATCAGCCGTTCATAATTCGTCGCGTTTATTTATCGAGACCCATCGAACACCGACAAAAGCCGGCACCCAACGTCACACACTGGGCACGTGTTACATCACTCTCTTCAAATCTCAAATTACTCCAATGTATAGTCGCCGTCTTTAATGGAAACTAGATAACTTCAGTGTTTCTCATATTTTTTATCCCTTCTTCCTTTTTTTTCTCTACTCTCGTTTGTTTCTTTTAAAAAAACTGAATCTGAATGAGAGAGAATGAAAGAAAAAAAATTAATTGAATGAGAATAGATTAGACAGCGATTTCAACGAATAAGATGTAGAACAAAAAATACAAGAACAAAATTGAAACGAACAACATTTTTTCAAGTTTTAAAAAATGAAAAAAAAATTGAAAATGAAATGAGAATAGAAAAATTGGAAATAATAGATCAGGTTCGTTACACTTGGGAATAAAGAAAATGTGTGTTTGGCCCGGGTGCGTGGAGATGCGCTCGACAATGAGACGATTAACATCCTCGCAGCATCGCCGGAGAGTTCAACGGCAATGCCCAGCCTTGAGCTTCTCGATTTTTTTTATCTCTCTCGTCGTCCGCGAGATATGACTCATCCCCACTTTCAGAGCCCACCGAATTGACGAAGAGCAATAAACCAATAAGAAAATTTTGCAATCGACAGAAACAACCGGTGTTACCACATTCGTCGCTTTTGTCCGAAATTCTTGAGTGAAATTTCAAACGACCAATTTCGTCATCAAAAATTATCTCAATTTCTTATTTCATTAATTCCAAATATTTTCTTTTTTATAATTAAAAAAAAATTTTTTTCAAACCAACTAATTTGTGATTTATTAAATTTTTTACTAGTGTTAAATTATAACTTGAATAAACATTAGTCACTATTTTTCAATGGTAACAAAAGATCAATTAGCAAAGCCATCTTTAATTAAGCCAAAATAGGAAATTTTATTTGAGTTTTCGGCCCCGGGGGCTAAATTAATTGATAACACGCAATCCCGCCGACCAAAATTCAGTGTACATGTGGATCGTTTGCACACGCGATCCGTTGCCTGTCGTTTATACGTGAGGCCTGTGCATTATTGACCCGGCGGTGATTCATCCGGCGCGATTTAACGTCGATATGACATGTACATGCGTAGAGCGCTCTCGCGAGGGATGGAACGGAACCGACATTGATACATGAGAAGCAAAAGCGAAAAGGGAAAAAGAAAAAGAAGGAAAAAAAAATAAACGAGCAACAGAGAGGGAGCCACTTGTTCCTTCGTTATGACACGCCGCGTGAAATCGGTTTGCGGTGTACTTAATTATCGATTAACGAGCGCACGCACATGTCTCTGACACCTGATAAAATTTCAAATTTAATCCACCTACACTGCACTTTCTTCCCTTTCTTTAATTTTTCTTTCCTTTATTTTTTCCATTCACACTTCTGTTTATTAATTTACCTACACGTTACATAACCTCACTTTCTGTCCTTTATTTTTCTTTGATTCTATTTTTTAATTTTTTTTTTCTGTAAGTTTTAATTTTCTTTATTTTTTTTCTTATTTTTTTCTCAGAAAAGCTTCACCGGATACAAACTCGGACTGATACGACCGTTTGTGTTTAAACAATAACGAGAAATTGGAGGAGATAAAAAAATGTTGCAAACATAACCTCACTTTTGTTTAGGGAGGAATAAAAAAATGAAAAAGGAAAAAAGAAACTGACGAATCAGTGGTACGGAGAATGTGATATCTCGTTGTTTCACGATAAGAGCGTCACAAGTTGGCCAGCAATATTCAGCAATGAGCGCGTTATCAGCGTGTGACAACTTGGAATCGGTCATAAAATTTGAACGAGCCATCTTGTACTCTTCGGCGTGGGTGGTTGCGGCCCAGAAGAATCAACAACGGGCGAACTAACGACTTTACACGTCCCGCAATGACAGGGTCCTTTTTTCCCCCGATTCTTTTCAGGTACAGGAAAACTGATTTGGCCGCTCAAAATCGCGTTCCAAACGAACAAAGAGACGTCCGGTTCTGGCCGTTCACTTTGCTTCTTGTTATTTTTTTTTCCTCTCTTTTACCTGCCTTGCTGCGCGCGAGGTGAAACTCGTATTCACAATTTTTTGAAACAATTTTCTCAGAAGGCGCCCTTTCAAATTTGTGTCTCTCGAACTGTGAAAGCTTCTCAAAAGATTTTGGCGGGTCACAAAAATCGACATCTGCCCGGTGATTTCCGGTTTTTACTAATCTACCTGTAACAATTCGTCTTCTTTTTCAAAATTCAAAATCTTGTATTCATTCAAATATCAGATTTATTTGATCTATTTTTTTTGTATTTTTCTTTTCTTATTAATCAACTTTAAATTTTATATTTTCCTTTTCTTTCAATTTAATTTTTGTTTTACCGTTTTGATTTTTTTCATCTTTTTGTTTTTCTTTGACTGAAATCGATTAAAATTGAAAGGAACAAAAAAAAAGAACTGATCCGTCTTGAAGGATCGCGATGGTTTGCCTTGAAAAAACGGGGGCCTGCGAAAAATGCGCCCGGACAAAAATTGAGCCGGGCAAATAATAGCCGGCATACACCTGCCTCGCGACGCGCCGAGTCCATAATGCACGATTTGCGATCCAGGGAACACGAGATTCCTTCAATGGCACGCCGGACACGAGTTACGATTTGCGAAAGTCGCCGACAAATTATGCTTGGCAATGAAAAATGATCGCACGCCCCGAGACGTGTCAATAAAATACGCCGTAACTCGAACCCCGCCGGTTTGCTTCGTCATTTTTTTTGTTGTTGTTCTTCTTCTTACTTTTCTCAAATTAAATGAAACACTTTTTCATTCAATAAATAACGTGGATGGTAACTTTTATCAATCGGATGGGGGTACTGATCGGTTCGGTTAATTAATTGTACATTAATTTTTGATCTTTTCATAATGTAGTAACCGATATTTGTCATAGTAATAGCACCACTGACGTGATTAATTGTCTTGTATATTTACACCTGCGAGGCGCTTTAAAGTATAAGATTGATGACTTTTACAATCTAGCTCATAATAGTTGGTAAGCGGATTCATTATAAATTATGTATATAAAATTACATTCAATTTATGAAAACTTTACACCTTTTTAATGTCAATTTACTTGACAGGTTTACAATAACGTAAAATTTCACTTCGAGTGAAATTTTGTTTGTTTGTTTGTTTTTTTTTTCAATTTTTTGAACTTTGACTTGTAATTTGAGTTAAGAAAAAAACGATATTCGCAACGACAGAAAGATGCGGTGAGACAAAAATTGTTCGATTGAAAATAGAATTGAAAGCTGGGGTATTGTTGAATTTGGTTTTAAGCTGGTTGGGAAGTGGCCTGTCGACTAGGTCAACGTGTGATCAATATTTTGAAAATCGGACACAAAATAGCGCGCGCCAGGTTGCGGGGCTATTTTAAATGCATCAGTATTGACGTGACCGGGAGAGATAAAAGGAACGCTCGTGCGTCACCGGTTGCATCGGCCAGGGCGGCCTCCGCGTGTGCCCTCCGTCGACGTCGTCTACGACAGGCGATGGAAAGCACGAGAAACTTCGGCTCACACGAGGGCTCACTCCGCAGTGCCGCTCTCGTCTCATCCCACTCGTGGTTTCCGCCGGCCTTGGAGCCACTGAACCACTCCGTGGTTCAACGATTCGATGTTACAGTGGCTCTCAAACAAACATTCCAGTTCCAACTGTGTTTCCCTTTTGCAACTCGCACGCAATTTTATTAAAGTACCTTTTTTCACTTTTCTTTTTATTTATTTTTTTTTTTTTTTTCATTTTTATTTTATTTTACTTGTAAAAATAAAACCGACCCACATTTTGTTCTAACAAAAAATTTCTCATCAAATTTTGCATCAATTAATAATTATTTCCAGCTTTAAATCACAATTTTTATATTTTATTTATTTTATTTTATTTTATTAAATTGGTTTTTATTTAAATTTATTCAATTTTATTCACCGAGTTTGGATAAATTGAAAATAAGGTTACACTGGTGATTGGAGTGGAAGTGGGGGGAGGGAAGCATTATTTCATTGTAACCGACAGAGTGGTTACAAATTAGTGTAATGCGGAGCGAGCGGTTAGGCAAACGACAGAATGTGTATGGTATCATAATTATTTTCAACGTCGTTGAACGGAGAGGACTGAGAAGAAAAACGTTCGCTCGACGACAAACGACACAAGACGAGATACGGACGTTTATTCGAGATAAGAAAAAAAAAAAAGAATCGAGTCGAGAACGCACACTGAGCTTTTCCATGTTGGAATGAAACGACCGCGTTGGTCCAATGATTTATTTCTTGCAGCGCGAAGAACCGCGCATTCATTTTAGATGTCTCGATGAAAAATAGACGATGCGGTGGAATTAATTTTTGTTTCTCTCTCTCACTCACTCTCCCCACCACTTTTTGTCTCGGTGCAAAGAATAGTCCGGTGAACATTTTTGGTTGCTTTTTTTAATTTGGTTCTGTTTAAAAAAATCTGTTATCAAATTGTTTATATTTTCTACTTTTTTTTATTTTTGTATTTTATTTTCTTTTATTTTTTTCCATGTTTATTTTGGTTTTTTTTTTTTTTTTTTTTTTTTTTTTTTTTTTTTTTTTTTTTTTTTTTTTTTTTTTTTTTTTTTTTTTTTTTTTTTTTTTTTTTTTTTTTTTTATTTAATGAACAAAATTAATTTTGCAGAAAAAAATAAAATCAATGAACATTTGAGATACAACTGCATGGGATGATTTTGTAGAGACAAAGATGACCTCGACTGTTTTTGCAGCAAAGTTTACGAATTCAAAACACGGTTGCGGCGCCTTCCGTTCGTTCATCCTTCATTACTTTTTGCCCGTTTGCTTTTCAACAGGAAGTGCCCCCGCGTCGCGCCGGTAACATTATCCGCACGGAAAACCTACCGTTGCCGCACCCAATTTTTTTTGTCCGTAATCCAAAAGCGATCGACCACACAACCCCTCCCACCCTTCTCGTTCGATGAGAGCGATAAATAAAACGGAAATATGTGAAATATGAAAATCTGCGCGAGATGAATAGCCTTCGTCGAATGCCGCCGAGAGTACAATTTACAGACAAAATAATTACGCCGGTGAAAAGAACGGAAATGATGTTGGCGAGTTATCGATTTTGATTGCGCTGATCAGTTTTGTTTGTTTTTTTTTTTTTTTCGAATTTATAATTCAGTTGAATTAATATCTTGTTTGAATTTTTGTCAATAATTTATTCAGTTATTTTGCAATTTTCTTATTTCTTAGTTTGAGTTATTTTAGTTTAATTAGTATAGATTAGTAAATTTAGTTAGTTTTTAGTTAATTTTTGTTAGTAAAATTAGTTTTGTTAAAACATCAGTTTTTATTAAATTTTGTTATTCCTTGAAATGTTTTGTTTTTAATTTCATGATGAATTTGAATTAAAAAAAATTTGATCAATATCTCAAGAAAAAACAATTATCATTATTTGTATTAGTTTGATTTTTTAGTACAATTAGTTTCGTTAGTACAGGTGTTAGTATTTTAGTTACGTAGTTACGTAGTTAGTAATCAGTTAGTAAACTTGATAATCAATTTCTTAATCATCATCTTAGCCTAGAATTAGTAATCCAAACAAAACTTGTTAGTCCAGGTTAAGTGATTGTTAGTTGTTATTAAAATTGGATTAGTTTTCTGTTCGAGTCGGTTAGTAAAACTGGTTACTTTATTAACATCATCGAAACAAATTTCGTTTTGCTAATTAACGTTTTAGTCACGCGTCGGGGCCCTCTCCGTTTGTGCCGCCGAGTTTTAATTCGAACCCAGCCGCGGACTCGTCGTAATTGCTTTGCAAAAAGGCCTAATCGAAGGTCCCAAAGATAAGATTGTAACAAAACTGATCTCCGGTCGCCTAATCCCAACCCGACAAATAAAACGGATATGATTGATCGTAACGCCCTCCCTCTGCACTTTCACGGCGACTTGCATAATTTTGCCATCGAATTCTCGCGTTGACGAAACAACTCGACCAACTTGCGTTCGACGATTTTTCATATCAACCGGGCCAATTTTATCGCAACGTGCTCGCAAATCTCCAACCTTTACTTTCCCCCCGAGAACGTGCGAATAAACTTTCAATAATTTATACTTCCCTCAATTTTTTAAATCATTTGTTTCACACGTTATATAATTTTTGTTTCATATTCTAATTTTTTGTTCGACTTGTTTACACGATTTTTTTTAATTGAAATCTTGTACCGTTTGAAAGTTGAATTTTTTGTTCAGCTTTTGATGACGAATTTGATCATTTATGAATCCATCCGAGGTATACAACTTAATTCAGTATCTGGTGCAGTTCTGGTGCGCTGAATTTGCGTCCGTTTCGTTCCGCGTTAAAAGTGAAACGAGTGGCGCGCAGGTAGGCGCTGAGCAACAAAGGCGAAATCGTGGGGGCCCTTATAGCGCCGATCCGAAACGCTCCCCCGAAGGTCGTGGACATTCCGATGCGCGCGCCATTGTTACAAAAACGGTCCGATTCACGAAAATGAAGCGATCCCACCAGCTGATTTCGGGGCTGCATCTTCTGCGCCCGTCTCGCAAGATTTACGAAAAACGTTTAGCACCAGTTTGATTTTCTAAAACAGTAATTAGAAGTTACAAACTTGGATTTTAAAACAATCTCTTATGGTTCTTTTATAATTTACATTTTATTCTTATTTCTCATCTTTGCGCCTACCTAGTTTTATTAAATTGTTTAATTTCGAAAAATTTTGTTAGTTTGAATTTTACTCAATTGTTAATTTAGGATTGAAGTTGAATAATGAAGAAAATTTTAAACAAAAATTTTACTGCTAAAATTCAGGCCAAAGCATTTTCGAATTGGACTCACTTTTACGATATGAATCGTACCAATCGAGTCTGCCCAACTTGGGTTGGGCTTTCGATTCTTTTTTTTTTAATTTTTTTTGTTTAATTTTTTTCTTTTGCAAATTTAATTTCGCAAGCGCCCGGCGACATTGACCATGCGTAATTTCATACTCACCGCCGCGCGGCCATTCATTTTTTTCGCCCGCCTAATTAACTCGGTAGGGGTACCACTTGATCAACTCACCTGCAACAGACAAAAAGAACGAACGATAAACAATGATTAATCACCCGTCGGGCTCATTAAGACTTAAAGCTACAAAAGAGAGGAGCAAAGTGCGAGTTTTCGCGGGTTTTAACCTGCCGGTGTGGCGAAAGAAATGTGAACGCGCGACCGAGATCTGAAATACCGCAGTGACCTCTATCTCTCTCGGTTTTTTTTTCCTGTCTCTCTCTGCCGACCATACCCAAATTCTCACTATTACATGCCATTACGTCTGGCGTGTCCTACGCTCGATTTTTCTTTTCGTCCAAATCAAATGCACATTTTCAACTTGAATCTTTATTTTTACAAGATGCAAATTTATTCGAATGAATTATTTTGTTGTTTAATTTAATTAAATTGTTGAAGATTTATTATTTTTATTTAATCTTATTTTGATTTATTTTATATTTCTTAATATTTGAATGTAACTGTTGTGCGTTGGGATGTAAAAAATTATTGATTATTATTTAAAAAAAGCATTGACCCAGAAAGTGGCAGTGATTTTTGGTTGCGAGAATTGGCGAAGGATCCGCACAGTGGGTAGACACAAATAAATTGCAAAAACTTAATAATAGGGAGCACCGCCGCGAGCAGGCCTTCGTCGGAGAGCGGACGCTTTGTCTCAAGGCGAGCGGGTCGTCGTGGAGGCGCTCGCCTGGACAAAGGCGATCTCTGTGGGCCCCGCGCCGCTCTACCTTCGTCGGCAACAAAAAACGACCAGGTTTCTTTAATTCGACCACATAATTTCGTTAAACTGCACCGAACGCCGCGAGAACCACGCATCACTTTTACGAAACCACGCGGCTCTCATTATTCCTATAATCCTTCTGAGCTGCTTTTCAAAAACCTTTTACGATCAACCTTGCCTATATTCTTTTAACGCTCCTATATTACTTTTCCACTTCTTTCTTTTTCTTCCTTTCATTTGTCAAATTGTTCTTCTTTTTATATCTGTCCAAATTATCATTAAATGAAATTTTCACATTTTATTTATCAACATTTTTATATTTTTATTCAATTTATTTTAATTGTTTTTTTTATTCATTTGTATTTCAAGTTAGTTTTTTGTACGTCCCAAAAAAATGAGATCTGATTTTTGATATTGCAACTACTGTTTATCATTTTGTTCCCAGCAGGTTGCAGATCGTTTCAAGGAATAAATGTATTGCGATCAATTTTTTTTGTTCGTGTTTGTGGAGATCTCAACAGATTTTGAGTGTACCGGTGGGGCGCGCAGCGCAAACTAAAACAAAAAAAGGTAATAAAAAAATAAAACAACCAAAAAAAAAACAATGACGTCGCTCGCCATTGTTGAATATGAAGATGAAAAATAAGCTCTTTGTCCGGACAACCTATTAAATATCGCGTCGGTTTCCCTTTTTTCGATGCCTCGGAAACACGAGGAAAGAGAAAAGACGCAGATTCGCAGAAGGCCTTTCGCAACTACCGAACCGGCCGCGAATACTTTTCTCTGCTCCTCGACTCGTAAAACCATTTTTATGAACAATCATTCTCTCTGGCAAACAAAAAAAAAAACCTCGCTCGACGTTTTTTGAATCTCAAAATGGATCAAAGAGGATGATAACGAAAACAGTTCAACTATAAAACGCAGAAATACAATTTGAATAAATTTCTTTTTTTAATTGTCATAAAATGTCGATGAAATTATATTCAAATTCGAGTTGCAATTAAAAAGCAGTTTCAAGATTGAGAAACCAATTTGAAAATGGAAAATTTTTTGTTGCATCTTGTACAATTGGTCCACTGATGTAAGTCAAAGTCGGACATTGAGATACTAATTGCGCTGCTGGGCTGGACGTTACGCCATCGGTGCGCATTGTTTCGCGGTACGCGACGTGGTCGAACGTGAAAAAGGCCGGAGAGATTGGAGATAATGCGTGACGCGACGCGCCTCGGATGAATAGCGCCGCCGTGCAAGCAGTACGTGGAAACAGGCCGAAGGAACGCGAACGAAAGGAAGAGAGCCCCGACCTCTCGTGCTTTGCGTTCGGTTTAATTGGTCCCCCTTCAAAGGCGGATGACGTGAGTCAACCTCTACTCAGAATCCAGTCCGAGATATGGAAAATAGCTTTGTCGCCTTGTTAATACTCGAAAACTTGTTACCATGCTATACTAAATCACCACTGCAAACAAAGAAGCCTAAAAATTCAAATTAACAACACTTTTTTTTGCACTTTTAATTTCCTAATTCCCTTCATTTATTCAATTGTTTTATTTTTCATCTCCAATTGTTGAATTTATTTTTAATTTCAACTTTTTAATTCAAGTGCAATTACTACAATTGCAATGTTTCTTTTTTGCAAAATTTCAATTTGAATGAAGAAGGAACATTTTTTGGTTGTAATATTTTCAGGTCCGAAGGTGACGACATGCTCGAAAGATAATGAACGGGCGCTTGAAAGGGGGGGGAGGGAGGGAGAAAATTCAAGCGGCACGTGCTGCCGGCGCGATGCGCCCCCTCCCGAACAATCGAAAAATGTGCGAAGAGAAGGGGGTGGGGGTGGGGGACAGAACGCGCACTTACATCACGCGGTGTGCTCTTTTTTCGCGCTGCAAAGCGACGGCTCGGGCAATCGAAACACGCGCGCCAACACAAAAGCTCCCTGATGACCCACTTCCGGTCTGCCGTGCTTCCGACGCAACAACAATGGGAACCCCATTGGAATATTTTCGCTGAATTAATTTCAAGGAACGAGCGGGCCAAGGAGCGCAATTAAAACTTACGCCAGTCATTTTATCATCTTCCAATTTGACTTTTATAACGGCCACAAAACCAAAGTCTCCTTTCATTTCTTTTATTTTTTGATTTTTTTTTTTCAATTTGGATTGAATTGCAAAATCGTCAACTTAGTATTTCTTTTTTATAATTTTACAATTGCAATATTTTTAGTTTTATTTTTCGAAATTATAGAAGGCATGGAAATTTAAAATGAAGTAAATGATGAGTAACTGAGATTAAATTTAAATTCAAGTTAAGAAGTTGAATTAAAAGTATAAACAACGATAAAATTATAAAATTTAATATTTGAATCTCTTTATCTCCGTTGAAAAGAATGTTATCAATAAAAGAACAATGGCCGTATAGATAAGGACGGAGCCGATTGGGTCGATGCGCGCGATAGTTGCGCAGTTTGGACCGGCAACTGATCGGGCTAGAGCGGAGCGCCGGCGAGCGCCGCTGTGAATCTTGACCTAGGACACGCGCTGCCGAGTACGTCACAGTTCGACGTGCCGCGCTCTACGTGAAAACTGCCATTGCGAAAAGTTGAGCCTCAATGAATGAAAGGGAATGGCGCTCATTTTCATAAACCAAATAAGAAACCAAAAACACCTTTGTCCCCACAAAATAATTCTCAATATAACAAGAATAACAAAAAAATAATTAAAACCATTACAACTATTAAAATACAAAAAATTTATTAATAAAAAAATAACTCTTTAAATAAAATTGGTTCGTCCAATCTCATGAAAATGGAATTTTCATCTTAAAGAGTTTCCAAAACGACGATTTGAAAGAACAATCATGTTTGTTTGTAATTTATCCATGAAACTGAAACTAACGAACGCGCTAATGGGGTGGTGTGGAGGTCTTTTTCCAAAAAAAAAAAAAGAAGAGAATATGGAACATGAGGAAATCGCAGAAAAGAAATTAATTAAAAGATACACTTTTTTCCACCTTTCTTTTGAAAGCTTTCGCCCTCTTGACTTTCGACCCAATTCTACGCCTTACAATACTTATGCAAGTGTAACGACAGCAGAGGAACATGACCTCGCGCGGGAGACAAAAAACAACATGTATAGGTGCATACATGCTCGTCATAGTCCAAAGAGAATCGTGATACGCTTACATTTTTTAGTTTCAGATCATTCATTCATTAGCCTCCCACCCGGTTCAAATTATTACAAAACGTAAAAGAAAGAAAAATGCAAACCGTTTTACAAAAAAAAAACAAAAAATGTCAAAAGTACATTTTGCAAGGAACAATTTTGGAGCATCTAAAGAGTCTGTAATTCATTGGTTGCGACACATTTTCACATGATATAAATTTCCTGTTAATTACCGTATCGATTTTGGATGAAGGGGGGCTGAAGGGGGATGAAGATATTTTCACCGGTTAATTCGAGATTGCACCGCAGATTGCTGAGGCGAAGAAATTATTGATCGCAGATACATTCGCGCACGCGTTTATTCCAATCAAATTAACTAATTGATAACTCGCAACGCTCGGAGAGGGAGAAGAGCAAAAGATCGAGAGAGAGAGAAGGAACGAGCTCGAAACCGAAAATACACTCTGGGATCGATGTATGTATGCAATGGCGGGCTTTTGCGCTCGCGAGAAATCAATTTGCGAGATAACGGGAATTTAGAAGTGTGATCTAGTTCTGTTTAGTGCTCCGGTATAAATTAGCACGATTGTTCAAGATATGGGTACGAGTACGTACACCTTCCTCGGATAACTTGGCAGGATGCGACGCTGGCTAACTAATCCGATGAATTGCACTTAGCATCACAAGAACTTGTTAACAAATTAGCCTAACTCGGCTGATTAAATCCCAAAGGTTCATCTTTTTGTTGGTTCAAACTTGTAATTTTTTCGTTACTTGTTTTCTTAAATCTTACTTTATTTTCCAATCTTTTGTTTTTGATTTTGTGTCGAACTTTGTGAATCGTTTTTTTTTTTTTTTGTCAGACCTGCGTCTGGGTTGTGAAATATCATCAGCGATAAGGTGGCATTTATCTCGTCCGGGGATCGTGTCCGAAAATCATGAATAACAAAGGCGGGCGACTGAAGAGGACACCTTTTTTTGTTCCCGGTGGCCAGAATGTGAGAAACGGAGGACCGGCGTCGATCGTGCGAGCAGAACGATAGGATTACACCTCTCAGCGGAGGGCTCTTAGATGCGGTTTTAAGGTCTATCGGAAGTGGAAAACGTCTTTGTTTGGAGCACGCCGCGCGCTGTCGGGGATATCGAATATCGCGTAACCTCGAGAGCCTCGTCAGACCTTTGTCCTCTCTCATCGGGCCCCCCACCCGGGCCCGTTTACCGTTTCCTTTTTTCTTCCTCCCATTCGCCTCTCGGCTTCATTTTTTTTACCGTGCGACTCAATGGGAAGCAACCTCCGAAAGGAAAACCAAAGACACAATGGACCAGCCCCAAAACTAGGGAGACGTTTTTTCTCAGATCCTTCGATTTTGAGATTCGATTTTGATATTGTCCCTGAAAATCGTTGACCCATCTCTCGATCGGCCCTGACACCGTGCGGAGGACAGCCGAGGCCCCTCTTACATCCGCTCCGAATTCTGTGCTCCTGACAAAGGATCGGACAAGAAACAAAAATCGGTCAGAAAAATGGACAGGCCGGATGTCAGCCGAACGTTGATAATAAATCCGCCAAGGTCGACCGGTCTCGAGTGCTTTTTCAATTAGCAGAGGAGAGAAAGCCTTTTCCAATTTCGCATCTGGGCGCAGACAGTGTGTGGGCAACTGCGATTGCAAAATCGCAGTTTCGTTACAAGACCCGTCGCTTCTAAATGAAATCGAAGGAATTGATGGCGTACAATCTGTGGGAATCGGAATTATACAATCTCGCACATGGCAGACAGAAGCGCTCGACGAAAAAGATGGAAACAAGTAAAAATGAGCGAGAAGGTTAAAAAATGAGCGAAAGAACAAAAAATGAAATGGAGCGGCAAAAAGTAAAAGCGCCTCATTTCAGTCATCGCGTAAGCATCTGCCGGGCCGGGGGGACACTGGATTTCGCAGAGGTTCTCAGTCGGGGACCCGAGCGGCGGTCCAGTTTCGAGCGCATGAGAACGGAAAAAGGCCGGCTGGCGCGGCAGCTGCCGGCCGAGAGCGACAAAAGGCCCCGATCGCACCAGGCCACTTTGGGATACCTTTTTTTCGGGAAGAAACGATATTCCAACCCAAAAGAAACGTGTCGATAATAGGAACACGCCCGAGAAATCAGAGCCCGGGCTATCGTTTCGCATTCTAAAACACGCCGGGGCCTTTTAATTATGCCGTCGACTTTGTAACTAAACCGTTGGCCAACAATTTTTTTCCTCCTCCCCCCGTCAGCCTGTCATTATGCATCATTTCTCGCTCGGGTTTCGTGTGGCTCGCAAATTTCACGATCGGAAATGTGGTCGGCGGAACCGCCGTCCAGTTTCGCGGTCGCGAAACAAAGGATCTGCCAAAAAGTCGAACGGATGTAACGGCCGATTAACGAGAGGCCGAACAACTTGAGTGCCCGGCGATGAGAGCGAGCGAAGCCTTCTCCGCTCGAAGGAAGTCTCGTCGTGGCGGTGCATGCGGAAATGCCCACATCTGGCACGCATTTTCGTCGCCGCTTCTGAATTTGTACGAGATGAAACTCACAGCAGCCCAAGAGACACTTCAAGTTCCTTCCCCTCTGCGTCGCACCGGCTCGTTTGACATGAATGAAGATCATGAGACGGCACTTTTTCGGGCTCTCCTACATTTTGAAACAGTTCACAGTTTAGTACACCAGATCAACACAAATTCAAATTTTAATACATCAAAATGAAATCTTATAGATTGAAATTTACATATTTTTTTTGTACAGTCAAAATTCAATTGTACAAGATTCAGAATTAAAAGATGAAATGTTGAAACCAGCAGAAATTTACGGACAATATTCATCGGGCACTTTCGAAAACAAATTCGGCCCAAGAGATGTAGTCTGGCTTGGTTCTTTTTTTGTCTTCTTCCTTTTGCCATAATAACAACTTGAAGTTGTCTCGCGAATCGACCCAGAAATTGATACCGGGCAATTTCGGCGAAAGATGATTGATGGGTGGGCGCCGAAAAAGGGCCCCAAGGTCGCTACGAGTTAACGGCCTGGATAGCACAGAGACGTTTCCGAGGTAACGTCATCATCGAGCTGAGACTGGCGACAGAGGCGCTCATTACTTCTTCCGGTCGATTAGAGCGAGAGACGGAGCGAAATCAAACAGCCACATCCTCATAATGGAACGGCGTGTGATTCGCTTATTGCTCAATATTAAAACGTACCTAGAAAGAAAGAAGACAATTTTTTTTTTTAATTCGAATTAATCATCCGGGCAAATTCACGTTTGCCAAAACACAAATAATCATAGTCAAAGAATGTAGATCGCCGTGAGATTCATAAAAAATGTTAATCATCGATGGTAATCGGCGAACAAAGCGGAAGACCAAATCACGAGGTTAGAATTTCTAATGGGCCAACCAAGGCACCGTTAGGTTCACCGATCTAACGCTCATGTTCGGCACTTTCGCACCTGCCCTCCCTCCCCTTCGAACCCGCAATTCGTGGAAGTTATATAAGCCAGTTCTCCAAACCGCCTGACATTGACATTTCACGGCTAGTGCAGAAAAAAAACTCACGATTATTAATAGAATGATTAGATAAGATTTCGGACCGTGAAAAAAAAAAAGGCCTCAAGACTTTCACAAAAACTTCAAATGAATCCGCCTAAATGTTAACAACCTCAAAATTTCTTGTACAAAGAGATGGAACCTTTTGTTTCCCAAACCCTGAGATGTAAATTCTTTTTTTTTTTAATAACTTTTTTTATTTTTATTTGTATTTTGTTTATGTTGAAATGATGAATTTTGTAAAACAATTAGTTGAATTTAGTTGTGTTGAGCTGTTCAAAGGTCTTGAACAAGTGTGAATAAAAGTGAATAAAAAATAAAGGGAGGAAAGAACGTTTTTGATTATAAGAAAGAGTAGTGTAAACACATAAAAATTATTGATAAACGCGCGAGAAAGGAAGTATTACGTATGTGATACAGACGAAACGACCGGATGTCACAGAGAGACGATTGAACGTGGCAAGATTGGTCAATGGCACGCGTAATCTAGCCTCGCTTCCACGGCGTGCGTATTTACACATGCGTGATAAGCCGCCTCGCTGTGTTCGCATAATGTGTCTCGTTTATGAGAAACATAAAAAGAGATAGATATCGATCGCCTCCGCACAGCGCCGGAATAATAATCGAACAATTAATTAAAATTTAATGTCGATCGTTTGTTCCGCGTCACGTGATCCCCGACCGTAGTACACAATGTTTTTGTTCCTTCTTTGAGTTTACAGGTCTCGGCGGAACCATTTGTTTTGGCATTCAAATTTCAAGATCAAACTTCAAAACCAAATTGAACATTGTGAAATTTATCAGCACAACTTTGAACATTCAACTTTTCACTTTTATACTAAACATCGTTTACTGTCATTTACTTTTTTTTCATCTTTTTTTTTTCGTTTCACTTTTTTTACTCGTTCCATTATTCGTGTACCCAACTTATTTATATTTATCGCAAAAGTATAAATACATCATTCAAAGCCTAATTTTTAAAAACTTGTGTGTTACAAAAAAAACGTTTCACTTTTAAAATCGAGTCGCACTTGTTGGACTGAAATGAATTAGTTCCAGGAACAAGCTTGAAGCTGACTCCAACAACAAGGACACAGTTTCGTATTTATCATGCCAGCAGTTTTTGCACACGTTTCGATCATCCGTCCGAAAATGTGTCGCCGACAATTAATTTTTTATCCTTCAACGAAATTTTCCAAACGGAGCAACTGACAAAAGCTTTCCTTTTTCCAGATTTTTCCAGATAAATCAAATCTAATCCGAAATTCCAACCGAAATTTTATCTCGGGACAAAAATGTCGACAAAATTTTTTCCCAACTCGATATCAATGAGTCACATTTTTCAGTTGCAATGTTACATCCTCCAGGGCACATTCCACTTTTGTCCTCACGTTAATACAATTGCCCCGATAACTTCACTCTCGTCACCGTCCGAAAATCGAAACCTCTATCTCTACCAGATCACAAATCTCAGAAACTGCATCGGCCGGACGACAAATTTTCTCCTCTTTAGACACCTCTCTCTCTCTCGTACTCATCTAAATCCTGGCCGTTTTTTCTATTTCTTTCACTGTTGAATCACGTGTCTTTCACCACACCGCACAACGCAACGAAACCTCCGGGAAAAAAGAAACAGTGGTTAGAACAGTAACTGGGCGATAAAGTTGAACCAAAGATGTAAACAATAGGATGAAAAAAAAAGTAAACAAAGGTGTAAACAAAATAAACGAAAGTGTTTACTCGATTGAAAGAAAGCTGTGAAAGATTAAAAATGGTTGTCTCTGTCGGTTGTCGAGTTAACCTCAAATCTTACCTTGTCGTCCAACGATCTCGGCCACGTGTTCGCTGCTTGGGACCGGGACACACTCGGTCATGTTCTGGCTCTTCTTTGAGCGCGCCTCCTCGAAGACGCTGGCCGGGGCGGTCTGTAGAGGATCGGCATCCTGGGATCCGTTGGTCGGGTTGGCGCCGTTCTGCGCGCCCGGTATTGCCGAGCTGCCCTCGAGTCCGAGCATGGACAGCTCGAAGGCGAGCTGCAGCGTGCGTTGCTCCTCGAGGGTCGAGGGCGCCGCGGCGCTCACGCCGCGCTCGATCTCGCTGAAGAGGCTGGTTGGCATGTTGCTGTCTGGTGCTGTGCCGCGCTAACAATGGCTGGCCGGCGAGTGTCGCGCCCAAAATAAGCAACAATCACAGTGTCGGCGCACACAAACACGCGCGCAACAATGTTTCGGCTATTGGTCGGCCTCTAGTGTTGTGTCGCGCTAGGCAGCACACTCGCAGAAGTAGAAAAATAAATAATCACGCGCGCGCACTTTTTTTTTTCAAGATTCGAGTGCGATGCCACCGGGAACCACCAAACTTTTAATCCTTTCCTCAATCCGGTCTCCTCAATTAATATATATATATGTATCCGTGCTTAACTCTCTCGTGATATATATATCTGTCATATATATACCTCAGCGATATTTTTTTATAAGATACGTATAATAATATAGAATCTCTGTCTCTCTTTTTCTTCTGTCTCTCTCAGCTTTCTTTCGTTTTTTCTCTCTTTTTTTTCACCCCCCCGATTTCGTTATCTCGCCTTTCTTTATCTCGGTTGCGATTTGTTGAATATATATACTTTTATATTTATACATATATATATATTTAATTTGTCGTCCTGTCGTTTAGCTCGTGTCGCGTGTTGATCTTTTAAATCGTCGGTTATTTCTTTTTTTATTTCTTTTTGTCAACTAAAAATTTTTGTGACTCGCACTTGTGTTGAGCACGGGCTCTTCGGAGGCAGGCGCGTGGCGACTACCCTCTTGCTCTCGAGTGACACTGTGACTGACTGTGACGTTGTGCAGACGTGCCGAGCGACTAAGGCGCCGCGCGGAGGTTCCGACCGATGGCGCTCATCCGCCATGTGCCGGACGCCGGCTTTACGCGCAGCCGATTGGCTCGCGCGCCACCCCACGTGATCCCCCGAGCTACCCCTCCACTCGCGCACCCACCACCGCCGCCGCCGCCACCGCGCGCGCCACTCCCGACACTACGCGGCCAACGAGCCCAACGACTTATTACGCTTTTCTCTCTTACGAATTAATCATAATGGTAATCGGCTCAACTTCGTAATCGTAACCTCCCTCCCCCCTCCCTTTGTTTTTTTTTCATAATCGTGCACTTACACTTTCGCCCTTCATTTTCTAAATTTTTATTTTTGTTTGTTTATGACTGTTGTTTTGTTTTTATTTATTTTACTTTGTTATTGTTTTAACTATTGTTTTGTTTTGTTTTTATTTATTGTCATCGCGAAATGGGCAACGTTTTTTTTGTTGTTTTAATTGTTTTTTTGTTGCTAATTAATATTGTTATCGCTGGTGTATGAAAATAAATTGGAATACTATTTTTGCAGGGTCTGCGCCAAAAATAAAAAGTATACGCAAAAACGTTCAATAACGTTGCAGCATTGCAATTTGATGTAATAGTTCAAATTCAATAGATTGATATTAAAAATTATTCGTTATTTTATAACGTCACTGGATGGGTTGTCCTGTAAAGGACGAAGGGCATTTGATAATTTTATAAATAGTTAAAATCCAATATTCATTTTCAGTTCCATCGAAACTCAGAAAATCAATGCAATGAAACCTATTCTGGAGCAATCGAGAGAATCCGCCAGACACGGATTTAAGCTCCAAGACAGGTGGTGACATCTAGAAGACACCCTGCCGAAATAAACTGGACTTCTGATTTTTCAAAGTACAAAAGAGCTTTTTTTTGACACAAACAAGCTATGAATTTTGTTTTGGCTATGAAATATTTTCCACCGTCGACTTTAAGGTAAAATTATAAGTGATTTTAACAAGTTAATTATTTATTCAAAGAGACAATTATCTAACAAGTTTGTTATTTTATTAGTCGTGTTATGAGTTTAATTTAAACTATATGGAGTTTTGTATCTAAAGTAATTGATAAATTCATTTTATTTGGTGAAACTTTTCAGGTATGAGTGTCAAGTTTGAAATGCGCATCCGTGAAACTTTATAGCGCACGAATAGCAGCAAACAACTGTGTGCAAGTTGAGTTTGATGATTTTCGGACAATATTGCGTATTGGAGTGGAGGCAGAGAGGGACCCTCGACGCTTAGAGGATGAATATTGACTAGTTTTCTTTTTTTCCTCCGTCACCTAAAAGTTTGTTATCACACAAGCGAAAGATGAGAGAAAGAGAGAGAGAGAGAGAGATACAGCGACGTCGTTATTAGAAAAGTCAGATGCCATGAGTATTAAAACCGCAGCTGCTATATGAATACCATCAAGTTTTGGAACTTTTTGGAAAACGTTTCTTGTTTTTTTTTTGTTTCGTTTTTGTTTTAAGAAGTTTCACTCGAGATTAGAAATGTATGCTTTGTAGACGAGCTACTGAATCTTATTCGACTTTCGACGTTGTGAATTTGAAAATGCTCTTCTTCGAAAAAATGAAAATTATTTTCAAAATTGCTTCTGTGCAATCAGCATTTCATACCAATTAAAACTTCCGCTCCTAATGAAGTTAAGGAGTCAATCTCGTCAAGTTCAAAGAAAAAAAGAAAAATTGTCTTTTTAATAAGCCATACATTTTAGAAACAAAGTATGGGTTCCCCTTATTGAAAGCGGTACTCATAAAAGGATTAGATTTCCAGTTTTTCCAAAGTCACATCTATTTTGTGATAACGTTGTAAATTATTTTACGTTCTAAAATTTAAATTTCAAATTAAAAATCAGCCCAACCAAGTTGTTCATATCAATTAGCGAACTCGGTTGAGTTTATTAAACGAGCGTATAAAATGCTCTTTCGTAACGATTCTGTTTTATTTCAAATGATTGATTTTCGCGTAAAAATTTTTCGCTCTCAATTGTGGGACTTGTACGAGGGGACAATTTGTTTTATGACAAGCTTTTTATTGCAGCTTCTTCATTTTCGTGTCGCAAGTGTCGGTGTTTTGCCAGTTTCAGTACGGTTTTGTCGGCACGAACGTAAGGGACGAAAGGACAAAAGGCGTAATTACGAAGGAAAAGAGAAAGTTAACAGGAAAAGGTGTTTTGTGTCGCAGGACTGCTTGACTACGCGTTTTTACGTCACAGGAGAAATACGTTTAAATTAGGCACCTTTATGAGAGCATAACAATGCAGCTGATAACGGTGTTGACTTATTAAAAAAAAATTGTTTTTTTTTTTTTTCTTTAATAGTCAAGGGTTCAGATAGGCAAAATTTAACTTCCGATACAACCGCAGAGAAAATTCCAAAGAGAAAAACAAATCGAACAATATTTCTAACAATTTCCTTTTTCAATTTGTTTAGTCATTAAAAATCAAGATCCACCTTAAATATTTTTTGTTTAAAGTTCAAGTTTGTAAGTTAAAGTTAATTTATAAATTTCAAAATTTTGGATTAAAAACATGGTAGAAAAAACTGAATCGATAGTTTGTTAAATTTTGAATTTTCGTCCCGTGCGTATCTCAGATGGTAAGTTGACTCGTGCTTGTTTCCTCTCTAGGACACAATTAAAGCCTCGTTTACGAGTAATAGAAATTAATGAATAAATTAAATTTAATATAAATTGACTGTAACAGTTTTATTCATTTTATTACTTTAGTCACGTGTGTACCAAAATGATAATGTTGAAAACAGGAAAATTACCATCAGCGAATATGTGCGCTATTCTGATATGGGTGGTTTGATTTTATCGATGTTAGTGAAGATAAAGTCTTTTGAATTAAAAAATACAAATCATTATTGTAATTTTATTCTAAAATTACAAATGAGGATTTAGACCTTCAAATTTGTATGATGCGGTTACTGACAATTTTGTCAATTAAAAAATCATGTCTTCAATTTTCAATCTGACTCGAAATATTGATTTCAATTATTTTAATTAATCTTAATTTAAATTGAATTAATCAGTATTTTTAATCTTCCAAACGAAAATTTGATTATCACCTTTAAAGTACAGAGAGGACAACTTTTCTAGTCCTAAAATGTATTTAATCATTTTTTATTATACTAATTTTTATCATTCAATTTTGAATTTGTATAATTTTGTTATAATCAATTTTTTTTTTCTCTTTCAGCTCCGAAATTGGTCGGTTTTGATACTCGAGTTCATTGGAGCCAATAAACAAGAGATCAAACTGAGGCAATTAGACACAAACTTTTTGTACAAATTACATTCGTACAACATTTGAGCGCCGGAGCGGAACGCGAGTTCGGAATTCATGAATCGTGCGATATCTCACCGTGGGCGAGGAAATCGAAAGTGTCAATCGAAGTATTTCGAAAGCGAAATTATGGCCTCGATACACGATAGGCGGTACAAAGGATATTTTTGTTAAGTAAATAATTATAACAAAAGATAAATCGCCGAGTGACTGGATTAGGAAAAGTGTGTCTGCACCGTACAACAGATGTTGGGGTCTATAGAGGTATACAACTGCCGATTTCGTTACCGCTGGTAGAAGAAATTAATGTTCCAACAGACAGGGGACTTTGTCAAAAATTTTTCATCTAGTTAACTGTCTACTTTTTAAAAACACAAAAATAAAACAACTTATAAGAGATCATTTTTTATAAAAATATAAATAATTATTTATTTTTCGTTAAAAAAATTAAACAATCAGAGAGGCAAAACTTAAGATAAATAATTTTATTATGAACTGGAAATGATATAATTTTGTTTCTATTTTTCAGGTTTCGTCGAAGGAAGGAAAAAGAAAAATCATCTACAATTTTGGATTCGCACAATTTGAAATGAATTACGTGAACTGGCCTTAAAAAGTTTATCGAACTCCGGAATTTTTATCTAACCGAGGTGCCACAATGAGTCAAGGTCACGCGCGTTTCTTTCCCATGACATTTATCGGAACCGAGCATAACTTCTTCTTCCACAATGGTCAACATTTTTTTTTCTCATTCTCTCAGAGGACTGTACCGATTCAAGAAACTTAAACTCGAATCCATTCAAATCCTATTAAAAGAAGCACCGACGAGCGAGCATGAATGAATCATATCAGTTGCGATTGGAGCAATACTCTCGTCGATAATTAAAAAGAGGCCAGAACATAATCTTTTCAGGATGCAAACAACACTGGTCTTATTGTCTCAATTATTGCGTAAATCGACGTTTAATATGTCGTTTGTCAGTTTCAGATAAAACGAGAGCGTAAATCTTTTGGCGCAATTTATGCGCAATTTATAATGAACAGAATACAACAAAAAATTTTAATATCAAGGTAGAATTTTGTTTTATAATGTGAATTATTCCATTTTTTCAACGTTTATATCAATTTATATATGTTGGTGACTTTAATGATATGTTTTCGTGAATGTCTGAAAATTCATAAACTGAAAAAATTGTGCATCGACGGTCTTGGTCGAAGAAAAAAAAATGATTGCACGTCGAATTTTTGGTAATTGTAGTCGCGAGGGCAGAATCGCACATCTGATTTGCATAACAACTGGCGCGTTATACAAACGCTCTCACGATCCGCAATAAAGAAACGAATTATCTATACGAAAAGAGAGGCTGGCTCGTTTGCTCGTGTAACAGCCGTTTTATATACGCATTTGATTATGTACTTTGCACTTGACTTTTATATTTCCCGCGCAAAACAGAGAGAGCGGTTGGATATTGCGACACCAACCCGCGACCACTTCTTTTTTCCTCTCTTCCTTTCTTTTCTTTTTTGCTAAAGAAATTATGAAGACGCCCCCGATGTTTATGCGAGCGTCGCGAAAAATTATCTGCATATAAACGTTGCTTTACGGGCGGACGCGCGTTTTATTGGGACGATTAAAAATCACCGCTTTTTCGCACGCTTTTATACGCCTCGCGTTGATGAGTCTGTAAAATCTGATGATAACTTCATGTTTATACGTTTGTTTTCTCGGACCTTTTTAATGTGCGAATTGAGATCCTCATTAAAAGGATAGCAAAATGCGTGGACATTTATTCCATCCTCGCTTAATTGAATTAGACATTTTTGAACTTTAACTTTTAGATTTCTATATAATTTCATTTTTCTTTCATTTTATATTTTATCTTTAATTTTTAGTTATTAAATTTTCAAACATTTTAATTGAAACCAGTCAACTAAAATTTATTTGTCATTTGAAAAACCGTTACTCGACAGTTTTTACTTGCAAAAATATTTTTCAACAAGACAGTTTTTGTTTCCGATTCAATTAACAGATTTAATTTCTGTTTTTCAGGCACACTTTTTTGTGGATGAACTTTTTGTTATTCGAGGACACCTCATTTTTGTCGTATGAAATTTGTCGGATGCATTTCGCGCGAGCGAAATGAGTTTTGTGTGCACAAACTACGCGCAGTGTGAAGGAAAAAGCTCTGATTATGCTAAGTGCGATTATCGCTCGCTTCCTGCTTGCAAACGATCCAGCGTCACCGACCCTACCGTCCCACGATCGCTCCTTGAGGTTTATACCGACACAATGCATCTGCCGCATAGCTGCATAACCGCGCCACGCTGATTAGACGATCTCCGCAGATCTGCAATTGTTTCTTGATTTGATTGAAACTTTTATTTTTTCACCTGCCGATAAATGCAGATCGACTGCGACACGTACGATTATCACACAAATTTTGATGAGATTTGAATAAGAATCACTTGGATGTTTATTTTTAAATTAAAAAGTTTCAATCTTTAGAAATCTTTTTAAGAAAATGCAAACGGAAGAAACGAAACAAGAAAAAAGTTTTTTGTAATAAAATTGTTGTGATAAAATTTATAATGAAAATTTGTAATCCAACTGAAAAACACCTGCCGAGACACCGATATGTTTGATCGAAATTGTCCGGACGATGAAACCTCACCGCAATTAACCCGCACACGTGCGTGTGGTCTCCGAGATATAAAATAGTAAATACAAACAAGTCGGGCTATAAAGTTTCGTCGACGGTAATGCTTTGCGGCTCGGAGACGAGTAATTGTACATGTATTTACTTGGACAGAGAAAACTTGTCGCATCTTATATCTCCCATTTGCACTCTCCACATTGCACATTGTGTCGCGTACAAGTATGAATGTTTACATTGTTTCAAGAGCTAAATTCTGCCGGCAAAGTTCAACGCTCACAACACACACGTAGAGTTTATTTTAGATGTTGTTATATTAATAGGCCCAATGAATTAGCCAAAAATGATCAAACCGAATGTCATTCTAGAAACTGCGTATTTTAGAAGGCGTATCCCATGGCGAATTTGTCATTCATCCCGAGGAAAACTCTAATTTTTCTTTAATTAATGTGCTTTTAATTAATCAAGGAAGATAATAGTGAAGAAAGAAAATATTTTCAAAAAATTAAGAATTTTGTGATATGACAATTGTTTTATATTTTTGAATTTAATTATTTTTAAAATGATTAATTATTAAATATTTGTTATTTAATTTGTTTAATATTTTTGGTTGTAAAAAAGAGAGTTGTTAGAGTAAGAATGTCACGAATTGTCACCGCGAGAGGCAGTTCCGCGAAGATGAAGGGATGTTTGGCGCGCGGCTAAGGACATATTAGGTATGTTACCTAGAGCCGAGGATGCGACTGTTTCTGGTCGCGCATTAACTGAGTAGTCTTCGGCTTTCCATCGCGTATTTTTAGCGCGTACAACCGGTTGCCTCCGTAATCATTGTCGTTGCTTTGCGAAACTGGCGACCGGACCGTGCCCAGCAGGCCTGCAATGCGAGAGCCTATCTCCACGTACGCTATACCGTGTACAATACGAGGATATTTCTCTCGATTTCGATCGGGGTGTACACGACCGGAGAACCGCATTTCTGGACGCTGACTCGACTATCATAACCAACCTCCAACTTCGACTCTTTACTTGGATATAAAATGATTAGTCAAGTGCGTTCAACCGACCTAGCAAAATTCTCTTCCACCAAACTTTTTGCAACCCAATTTTATGTAATTATAACAACAACATTTTGTAACACAAACGTCACTAATAAAACTTTGTAATCAATGATTGATTTAAATAATTTAAATAAACTTTTAATTTTGAAATACAATATGAAAGATAAAAATGCAAAAGTTTATAATTTTTTTTGTCTTAGCGTTTTACACTATTTAGTATGATAATTATGTTACAAGACATGCCATTAATGTTTTCTTATTTTCATAATAAAAATGTACGTCTGAAGAACATTTGTACATCCCATAATTATCTATGCCCACCTTGTATATAAACTTGTTCGCACGAGCCTGCAGATATTCATACACTTTAAATCCGATTACCCTGATACTTTATTGTACTATAATCAAATATTTATGTGAAAAAGGCATAAGCCTCTACGTTTTATTTTCTAAGTTTTTTCTTCCTTCCCCTTTTTAATAGCGGGTTCAAAAAAGTTAACCTCAGGTTTTGATTAAAAAGTTCTACTTTAGTTTGTACACTGAAACCAGAAAATATGTTTAGAGCCAGTTTACAATATTTTGCATATCAAAGCGTCCAATTCTCCTAATAATGGAGTTAAAAAAGCTTTTTTCTATTGTGTAAAAAATGAAAAAAAAAAAGGAAACACAAAAAAGATTACAGAATGAAACAAGGTTGTTTATTGAGAATTTCATTCAACTCGGTTATTTACCTAGAGAATCAATACTCGAGTTTGATGTATCAGATATAAATGAATGCAGATTATGAAACAGTTGAACCAGTTCGATAAAACTGAAATTTGGTTTCATTAAATTATTCAAATGAGCTCAGGTCCAAGAAAGTTCCAGGCAGTTTCGTGTTAAATCGCTTGGTTAGCTTCGAAATATGATATTAAATTAAATAATTAAATGATATTAAAAAAAATAATACGATAAATAATAAAACAAATAAAAAAAGTTATTTTTAAAATGAATTCAAATAATTATAAATAGAATAATTGAAACATTTAAAAATGATAGAAAATTAATAAGTGAATTAAATGAGACCAAAAATTAAAAAAAAAAATGTTGACATCTGATCTCGGTGGATTATTGGCAGAACGGGAGCGCAATTACAATATGATTTTGCGAAACCAATTGGCCAAGTTCCTTTCCCAATTGGCGAGTGAGGATAAAACGGCCGTCACACTTTTCAATTGAATTACATAAAACGCGATCGAGTAAAAAAAAGCTTCATAACAGCGCAAATTGTCGAGTTTCTTGCACCCGTTCAAATTTTCTTGCCGAATTTCAACGACTTTCTCCGTCGATGCATGTTTTTGTTCAACTCGGCGCACGCCGCTTTTCGGTCCCGCTGCTGAAACCGCCTCGGTTCACCGGCTATTTGCAACCGTTTTCTTATCGACTCAAATCATTTCGACTCGGATACAAGTTTTAACTGTGCTCGTCGATTTGCAGTTTGACAATCTCTCGCCACTCCGCTGAACGGTTTTGCCGGCTTCCCCGAGCTGAACGTTTTATTGACAAATCGACTGGCGGATCTTTATTGAGCAAGTTTTAATTAAATCGATAAATTAATTATAGCTTTGTAATAATACAAATACCCCCACGGGCGGAAAGTTCCAAGACATTGTCGACGAAACAATGGCACAAAAGTTGCTTTGCATATTCAAAACAGAAGCTGCCATAATCGCGAACAAAGTTACACCTACCTGTTCATGAAATTCGTTGCGATAATCAAAACATAACAACTTGTTTAAAACGTCCAACTTTTATAATCCGTGTTCATTTTAACGAAATTTTATTTTTACCTTTTTATGAAAGTTCCATAAATAATTAGTGATCATTTATTATTAAATATTTTCTAATAAACAGTTTTTTTCAGTAATTTGTTTATAAATTATTTTTCTGTGTTTATTTAAAAAAAAATGTCATTGCAATTTTGTTACGTCCAATCATCAAAAAATAAAATCGAAAAAATGAATTTAAAAAAAGTTTCAAATTAAAGGTTATTATAATTTTCAAAATATGATTTTATGTTTATTGATTCACCCTCACAATAATAACGTGTCATCGTTACATCAGTTGAAATATATATTGAATCATCCAAAATTAAATTAATCAAAACACTGAGACGAATAAAAGAAATCAATTAACAATTTGAATCGAGAATGATAAATAAATTAACATATTCAATTTTAATATTGGTTCAAACATCAGATTCGTTACAAATAACCAGAACGCGTGTAGCCCGAATGGTTTTGTTACATACATTATAATTGCAAAATTAGCTGCAACAGTTCAATTTACGTCATCCACAGCCATCAATAGTTTATTGAAAAGACCTGTTTCAAACAGTTTGCACTCAACCTGAAACACAAATGGAAAATCAAGTCAGATACACATAGGCACGATAGTTTAATTACGACTGATCCTTCTTCTTTTTTTGTCTTATCAAAGGCACAATTCGCTGATAAGAATTTTGTTCGCGTCTTTTTTATTGTATGCAATCGTGCCAGGAGAGTGCGTCTAATGGATGCTAATGATGGTTAAAATTTATGTGGAATCAGCTTTTGGCTCTTTGTAGGGTATTTGTTGGTGCCGAGATTACAAGCTTTGCCATTGTTTACGCGATAGTGAGGCTTGTTCGTTAGTTCGAGATATTACAAATGAACGTGGCTCGACGAATTACGTGTTATTTATTCTACGGACCGAGTGCAAAGAGTTTTACATGAACGTGCATGCATCACTGAGAGTAAAAATATCCATTTAACAGAGACAACAAATTTTTTTTCATCGTTGATTAAAATTTTTAGATCTAATTGAGTTCTGAATTAGTAAATGAATCAATTGTTTTTTTTTTTTTATTTTTGTTAAACAGTTAAATGGTTTAATTGAAAATTGAATTTTTAAAATGAAGTCTTTCAGCTTTAATTCATTTTCAAGTTGATTTTGACAGCGATAAAAGTTATACAGAAAAAAATATTTTCAAATGATATAAAAGAAATATAAATGATAATTTTTTATAAAATGAAAAAAAAATGTGAAAGAAGTTTGTATTTTTTTTTTAAATTTTGAAAATCGAGTTTTTAGTAACTGTATTGATGGATGATCGGTGAAAATCAGAGTACAGTTACTGGGTGCATCCACAAAGACGTGTCAGGCATGATTATTTAAATATCAATATTTTTCATGACTCTAAGCTGCACCTTTTCTATTGTTAATGCCCAGGCACCATATTTCAGATGAACGCGTGCTCGGGCCATCCGGCTACTTTAAGAAATTTTCCATCACAGACCAGCTGCGCTTAGACATACCAACAACTTGGAATTAGTATAAAACATGCCACTTCCTAATGATGCATGAAAAAAAATCATCTACATTTACATAACTTGAAAATGCCCTTTTTTCATTTCATCAAATTCAAATTTCACATCTCAAAATTGTGACTAAAAGTTTGTGAAATTGTCCGAAGCAATTATGAAGGATTAGAAACCTTTTTCTTTTTCGTTATTTAAAAATTGCATCCTGAAACAAAAGTGTTAATTATCATTTGTGTACGAAATGTTATTTGAGAATGAAAATATTGTGTTAAAAAAAACTTTTCAGACTCTTTAAACACTTCCGGTTTTCCTGAAACTGTGAGTACCAAAAATGGTAGTTCAGCTGTTAAGAGAATCTTGGACAGCCAGTGTGAACGACACGTGTCATGGTCAAGGATTATGTTAGAATAGCATTTTTTTTCGGCTAAATTTTTGTGGTGCCTCAACAAAAGAATTTCTGCGTTAGAAATTAACCTCCGCCTGGTCTTTTTGTTAAGATTGTGCTATTCACTACTTTTAAAAGACATAACATTTTAATACCGCTTTATTTTCAAGTTCACCTCGAAATAATTATATAATAATTTGATAAAAACTGACTGCAAAACATGAACACATACTCGTTTGGTCATTTGTAAATCAAGTTTATTTTTATGATAAAACTGTGATTTATAAATTGTTGCATAAATTTTTTTTTTTTTTTTTTTTTTTTGCAAACACATAATTGTACAAAGAGAGATATATCAATTCAAATCAAATTATGCTTAAATCGAAAATGACCAATTTTACTCGGTACAGATATTCGTTAAAATATATCGACGAAAAAAAAGGTAATAAATGCAGGGAGTAGACGAAAAAAAAAGTGAACAATAAACATTAAAGGTAAATAAAATGTTTGCCCGTATACAATAAAACCGTGAATGCATGTATGTCGGGGGAAAAAACTGGTAAGGCCAATCATCGAGAAAGATCACGAAAACACAGGATGTTAAAGACAGGTGGTATTCTGGCAATGAACGTAATAATTGTTATTAAATATAAATTGAACCACATTGTAGATCTCGGAACGATAAAACATAATTTTCTACTAAATTTCCTTCGCAATTTATTCGATAGCAACTAAACTTTACAATTTCACTATTCCCACAATAAAATTTGTTCTTTCTAAAATTCTGTTTGACAATTTTCTTTTTAAATATGATCAAAATGGACAAAAATATATAATATTAATATATAATATAATATAATATAAAATGATATAATATGATATAATAATATTATAATACAACATATGATATGATATTATATTATAATAAAATAATGTAAAATAATATAATATAATATTATATTATAAAAAAATAAACAAATGAAGCAAAATTTAATGAAGAAATATTTAATCTGACGAAACGAGAAGAGATTAAGAAGAGAAGGGAAAAAAAGAAGACTTGAAAAGTCTCAAAAACGCATTCGTTTTGAGATGTTATTTCAGCTTTTCATTAGGCATGCACAGGCCAGAGGAAATGTGTGTTGAATGTTGTGTATGGATGGGCATCCTCCGACTACCTGCGCCTGCGAAGAAACACGAGAAAGGCGCGCGGCAAAAGATGTTGAGAACGAAATGGGTCGGCGGGGTTTTGAATGTGCTCGCACAGTTTTCGCTCTGTCAATAGACAGAGTTCGATTTCTGTCGGGCGCTTTTTGCTGTCTTCCCTCTTTCTCTTCACAGCGAACAATAAACCCAGCGGAAGCCGAATGTTCCTCGGGCCGGAAGCCTCGGCAACTTTGCGTTTCTCGCAAACCAGAAACGAGGCCTCATCGGAGCGGAAGGAGACGTCGAGCGCGGATCAAGCGTGCCCTCCTTTTGCCGATCGATTTTAATTACGCCGGGCGAAAAGCGAAAAAAAAAAGATTCTCGGGGATGAAGATAAACATATTTTATATTGTTGTCCGCTGACCAGCTTTCGCAGCATGATGTGCGTCCTTATGTGGGTCACACAATTACCCCCGGCTCGCTTTTCCAAAACTTCAATTTTTCCAAAAAGTGTATTATCGATCAGCGACTTGTGTGCAGCTGCTAAGATCTCTTCCGAAGATTAAAAGCGACCATTAATTTGGAGTCAATTTGTTGAACCGACTGTTCGTGTCTAAAGGCTGTTATATCAATTTTGAATGATGTTTCATATTCATCCTCATTTGTATGTGATTTAACAGAAAACAAAATTGTACAAGATGATTAACGCATTTTAATTATTCACTTCTGTTCAAAATTTGTTTTTTCATCGTTTTCACATAGGTATCTCTAATTTGGTCTGAATTTTTGAATTTGTATGGATTGGATCAGTGTTGTATACAGTAGCGTGCAAACTGAATACCACATTTTAAATTCTTAATTGGCAATTGTTGATAAAGATAGTAATGTTGGTAAATTAATTAAACAATTATTGTCTATCGTAATTCGCTAACTAGTTAACTTATCATGCACAATGCACTTTGTGTGCATTAACATTTTCTACACCAGTTGGAAACCACAATTTCGACTGTTGGTTCAGGTGAGCTTCGAACGAACGAATAGGTATGTATTTGATATCAAACGAATATTCATCCTAACATATCCGATCGTTCAAACAAATAAAATAAATAAGTAACGAAATGTTGGTGTAATGCTAAATTGAATGTTTGCAAATAATTAAAACAGTCATTAGCTCACTTCAGTTCACATTGTTTCCAATTTTGATTCCAATTAGCTCCAAAATTTACACGCAGTTCTAGTTGCACAAATGTTCACATCATTTTTTTTACTAATTTTTATACAAATTCTTATAAATATTTTTATAAAAAATCACGTTTGTAATTTTTGTGCAAAAATAATATTAAAATCTTGTTACAATGTTTAAATCGTTGAAAAAAATGCAAATTACATGCACTTTTGATTTACTATCATTAATTAATTATTTATGTACTTATTTTATGAAAAAAAAAATCTAAATCTTAAAAAATTATATCACGATCCTCAACGAATTAATTTTTTTCCAACTTGGAGTGCCATCAGCGCGTGTTATACACAACAGCCTTGAAACAGCGGCGATGTTTGATGTACGCATGATAGTAAATTGGTTATTTGGAGAAACCAAACTGAGGAAATGGTAGAATATAAAAGAGGAGACAGAGGAAACGCCAAAGGAAACAAACCAAGACCATAGATCGGCCCCGTCTTTTGAATTTCTTCGAACTTCAGTCGCCCGAAGTGCAGTGTGTGATCCATTATAACAGCCGTTAATATTTGAAACCACCGGGGGCAACTTCTGTCCTCGCTGAAAAATCAAATCGAACCTTTGCTTTTTTGTCCCTCAATCGGTTCGTTGCACTTTTGCGATCGCCAAGAATCAGAGCGATGAAAAATGTTTTTCCAATATCTCTCTCTGGTGCCACTTCTCCCTGGCATCTGCAGTTCATTATTCATCGTCCGCGGGTTTCAAAAATTGTTCACGCACGTGTCGTGCACCGGCTTCTACACACGAGTCAATAAAAAAAATTGATTCGAAATTTCTGTAAAAGAAACCAGATGCTCCCTGACCGAGTGAGTGTGCTGAATATTCCGTGGTCAAATGCTCTGTAGCTTCCGTCGTCTCTGTGAAATCGATAATCTGGCACTGAGAGAACCTATTTTTACGCCACAAGATTAAAACAGATCAGTACCTTTGGTTTAACTAATTCAAGTATCAAACAATTTTAATATCCTGACACAAAATTGCGATCTCAAAGAAACAAAAGATATCTGAGATATACAATACTACAAACTATATTATTTTTCTTGTCAGTTTTATAAAAATATAACGAGGCATAAGAGTTCAGTCGATAATTTAAAATATAAATTTTGTATCCATGCTAACAAGTTGAAGTTTTATAAAAGCGATGAATTTTTTATTGAAATGGAAAAAGAAACGCAGGTTATAATGGTCAGTCAACTCGGTAAACCAAATATTTGAATAATTGATTGACGAAAGATAATAATTAGTCAGAAGACAACATTTGCTCGGATAACAAAGGGTCAACGTCTGATTAAATAATTCACACGCAAACAGCGTGCAAGTCGGAGAGCGCCGGAGGTTGAAATTTCGTGTTGTCTCTGGCGGCTAATTCATATGGCGCGCCATAATGCGAATGTATGTCAGACATTCGGAATCGACATGGCCCGAATTGATAACCGGTGTGTCCGGGACATGTGCCGCGGCGATAATGTAACGTGCAGCGCAGTTGACAATGAAGGTAGGAAGGCCACCTTTCCTCGGGAGGGAAACAGCTGGTCGACGGAGGGACAAGGAGCCCGCGAGAAAGACAGAGGAGGAAGGAAAGGCCACCTGGCCTCTGACTGACGTCTGGCTCTGAAACCAACCAAGTGTGTACCTATGATCTACCTGGGCATTCTTTTGTGAGAGCACGCAAATATCTCACCGATGCCACGCACAAAGCTCCCAACTCTCATGCGAGACAAACTCTTTTCCAAACACTCTTCGCTATTGTTGTAACCAAAATGGAACTCCGCCGTTTGATTGACGATCTTGCATCCTGTTTGTCTCGCGTTTTCACCTTTTTCCAAAACACCACTGATCGATGCGATTGCGTTTCCCCTGCAAGGTGTCCTGCACGAATCGCCTTGACATTCCACAAATCATCGCCGCCTGATGATCCTGTAACCGGGCACGGGTTGGACGGTGTCGATCCTTTGTTTCTTGAATCGAACTCGAGCAGGTCATCTCCGGTTTCAGTATGCTCCGAGCACCGGTATCGTTTGACCTTGATGGCTTCCAAAATTCAAATCGACATCATGCGAATCTCGGACAAAGAGCGCACGTTGTCGGGCTTTCTAGTCACGCGTGATTAGCTGGATGAAAAAGAGTCTTGGGACTCACCAGCTACCTCTCTATAAAGGACAAAAAAAGAAGATTTATTCGGCTTTGAAATTCAACGAGACAATATCCATCCATTCAACTTTTCTGATTACTACCGATACAGGGAATCGAGAAAACTTTACAATACGCCCGACAATTTCAACGCTATTTTACAGTTCGATTGCTTTACTAATTATAATGTATTGACAAAAAATTGAACATAGTGATTTGAAATTAAATAGATATGATAAATCTTTTTTTCTTCATTTTAGGTAACCCTTTCTTTTTCTCAAAGCATTACATCTTGTATAAAATGTTTGTTTAAATTTATTCGAAAAGACATGGTATAAAACTATGGCGAGTGACTTAAAATTATAAATAAATGTACAATGAACAAAGAGTGACGATAAATAAAATTAACTCCCGTTCACGTGGGAACTCCTCGTAGGGCTTCTTGGAGTTTTTTCCGTGCAATGGCCACGCGTTCCTCCTGCCTCTTAATGTCATCATCAGCCACGGACACAGCCTGCGAAAGATAAAAGACACGCTTTTAATTTAAATGCTGCTTTTGGAAAATTAATGAGCGGGCTCGCGCTTTGAATAATTCAATTATGTTGTTGAACGTAGGTGGCGCAATAACATCCCCGGTTATTCATCCAACGTGTTCGGCTTTCGAGCGCCATCTGACGAATTGTATACGTCCAACGAATTCTCAGAAGAGACATCAAGCTTTTGAAACTCGCAGCTAAACTGCTGAACGTTCTCTATTAATAGATTCATTGTGAATTTTATTATCATAAAAAGTGTTTCTTCGGTGTCCAATAAAAAAAACGTGTGAAAAGGAACACTTTTATACATGATTCTACGTAATTTTCACCGTCGAAGGAAATCTATATCATTTTTGACAAAAGATCTTCGGGTATCCGCTAAAAAATCTCGGTTTCATTCTGTACAATTTTTAAATTTAAATTTTTCATCTACAATTTTATGTATGTTTTTTTTTTGAACAAAATGTTTTATAACATAATTGGTGGATCAATAAAGTTGATCTATATCGTAGTTGTGGAGTTTTAAAAAGTGCAATTCACGAGGTACAATTAAGAAGAATAATTTGGGTAATGAAAAATTCCCCAAGATGAATAAAGAAGAATGCGTTTTCTCGGAGTCGTTATTTTCTCGCTGTGAAATCGTGGACGAATAACCTGCAGACATTGTCGGGAAGACCTGAGAACACTTGTTTTGGAAATTATACTGTCAGTCATTCGGCACAATAAACAGGCGGCAAATTGAACAATGTGATTGTCATGAACCAACATGGCAAATGACACCTGCCTTAAATGGTACATCGACTGTTAAATTTTCTCAAATAAATTTCCGGTACTAAACTTTATGACCGGCCGTAAATTTAAACATTCAGTCGAATCAAAAGTCCAACATCTCATAATTTAAAACGATTCGAAGCATGAGTTAATAAATAATTTGTTTAAATTTAAAATTGTCCCCCCTTGATTTGTATTTTTTTTAACTTTTTCAACCCTCGATGAAGATCATAAACTTATTTCAGGTAGCGCAAACCGTCTAAAAAGATAATTTTTTGACATGATATTTGAATATAAATTTTAAAAGATAAAATTAAAAAAAAAAAAAAGAAAAATGGTGGTAACAATTTAGCCTGCGAAATCGCGCGATTCGTGTAATAATAGCGCTTCAACAATCGATACACAGTAATTTGAACAAAACACGCAGATGCAACTTGGTCACTTCGGGTGCCTTCGTTCGGCGGAATTTCGGGGCCAATTTCCATAAACCCTTTGAATACACAAATCTTGGAGAATTGATGAGCGCGAATGCTGTTCAAGGTTGCTGTTACCTGAACGAGGGGTTGGTCAGGATTAAGAAAGACGCCTGGATTCTTTTCCAAAGAGGTTTTCGATCCCGTTTGTCCCGTGACAGGCTGACTGGAAACGTGCAGTGCAGTCGCGACACTTTGCAACAGTGTTTCTTCAGTGATGTATGGCCCTACGGGCTTCAGTGTCTTCGGTAGGTCCATTCCATTGAATTCGTAACCATCCGGGTCACATGCTCTCAATCCCTCCAGTCGTTTTTCCCAAAATAGCTGAAATTCGCAGGATGCGGATGTTTAAATAAGTATCAGAGCAAAAGTTTCGAGAGGAAGTCAATGAAAATTCGAGACAAAAAAAATACGAAAAAAAAGTAGCAAGTAAAATTGGAGAAAATAGATTTTTTTTTGTTTTTTATTTCTTTTAATTGAAAAAAATGAATGAAAAGGTGAAGGAGAAGATGAAGGTTGGGGAAAAAATTCACACGATTTACTGGCAAAGGTCTCGAGTTAATTTGGAGAACCGGAGGAAATAGCAAAAACAATAAGATGAGGTTTATTCTTGGGTGATGGAGATATACGTGTGAGATAAAATTACCTGCTTTGGTTTCTCTTGGGACCCGAATTTTCTGTCGGTTTTATCGGCACCATCCTAAACAAACCATTCAACGATGCTATGAAAATTGCTTAATTTTATTTACTTTTCAATTAAGTAAGTGTTGATTATTGAGATAAAAAAGTGATATTTCTGTTATGTCTTTTAATATAATATATACATTAATATTGAAATAAAATATTAAAACAAAATAAGTTCAATTAATTGAAATATAAAATTGAATCTTTTTATTAAATATTTTAAAATATTAATCAAAAGTCGATTGATAAATTTTTCATTCAAACTTGAGTTTCAAAGTTCATTTGATAATTTTGAAGTTTTGAGAATGTTGATATATCTCAAAATACCATCTTTATCGACACTGCATAGAGGGCAGCACGTATTGGAAGATGATATTCATATAACTTTGTATTAAAAACTCTGTTATTATATTGTACAACTTGCTTATATCACTAATTCAGTTGTTTATTTTATGATCAACAAAATAAATAAATAATAAATTGAAAATTAATTTCATAAAATTGAAAGTAGTTAAATAACATTTTTAATTCAAACGAAAATGTCGACTGGCTACAAAATTGTTTAAAAATGTAATATAAATGTTAGTTCTTGTTAAAATATTCTTTTCGATTCTCACCTGTTTTATTTTCTCAGAATTATTGGGTTTTACTGCATCTTTTACTTTGCATTCTTGGGTTTTGTAAATTGTAACTGGTTGCTTAAAAATTGACGCAGTTTGTCTAATTGGTGGCACCAGAGATGCATCATTTCGTACCCCTCGACTAGAATTTAAAAAAAACATTAAAAATGACTAAATCTTATATTAATTTAAACCATTCAAAAAAATTATAACCAACAAATATTTTTATCCATTTTTGTTTTGCTGTGACAGCTCCATTGTAATAAATATTTTTTAATTGTTAAACTTGTCAATTGTTCGATTTAAATTTAAATCGATAATCGAATGACAACATAAGAAGGTAAACAAACATAACCTATCAATTATGACGCTACGATAATTCTTTTCGTTAAATTGAGTTTTGTTTCTTGTTTCGTTTTCACAAAAATGACTGTTGTCTCAATGACACAACATCCGTGAGATAGTATTTTTATTTACCTGTAATAATTATAAACTTCGCTCTTTCCAGTCGGTGTGATCGACGTTGTTTGTTGTTGACTTTTTCTGGGAATTTCTTCTCTCGTTGACCAATTGGCCGGCAGGGCCGACGAGTACTTCTTTTTATCAATTGACATATTCATTTTCGCAGCTGTCAATCTTGTCCAGTTAGCGGATAACAATTGTTGAATCCGTCTTGACAATCAATAATCCGTTTGCTTTGGATCCAAAACACTTTTGCACGCCCTGCACTACCAAACGAGAGGTAACCAAGTTTGATAAACCTTAAGACCAAATTTCTCCAGCTCTTTATAAAAAGTAAAAAATTGTTTTTATCCAAGTTGAACGATGTCGAACAGTCAGAGTGCAATAACCGATTCGTTGTTTTTTTTCTTTCTACACCGACGCCACCTTTTTGCTTTGGTATCTTTTCATTGGGATACAAAAATCTTCTGACAGGTGGCGTTAGTATAGGAAATGAGAGCTGAGCGCGGTAAAAAGTCGCACAGAATAAATAGAAACATCAAATATATAGTTCCTTGTTTTTTATTGGTAGACAACATATAAAAAAATCGAGTGAACAAAATTCATTATTGGGTTACAAAATTTACACGGATATCTATCGTAAGAGGTAGAACTTTGATACAAAATTATGTTTTCGTATGGTACATGAAAATGTGACTTTCCTACTTTCATCTTATATATTAAACATTATTATGCATTTCTTAGTTGGTAAATTATCCTCTTCCCCTTCCAGGTTGGGTACTACTAGCTTGGTTTTGTTGATTGAGCCAAGGAGCAGAACCAGTTCCTCGACCTCTTTGGCTTTGACCTCGTCCTCGACCTCTGGCTGTAAACAAACAAATGACAATTGTAAGAAAAACAATCTTTAATCTTAGCAAAAAATATACCAGACAAAACAACAACAATCAACAATTACAAAACATGAAAAAAATGTCAACAACAGACACAAAATGTAAACAGAAAAGTCACAAGTTAAGTTAATTACAATTTTACGTTTCACTTGAGTTAAAAACATTTTGTATCGAATTTTACCTTGAGCTCGCAAAATTGCAGATTTGCCTCGACCAGCGGTGCCCGAGCCTTTACCGCCAGGACGTTTAAACATGGGAGCATTTTTCAGCATGTCTGGGAGTATGAGGAACCGAATTTTCGAACCTCGGATGTAAACGTTCTCGAGCTGAGCGACCCTTCCATCGCGATAGGTCACGGTGATGGACTGCATCTGACAATTCATATTATCCTCAGCTTCGATCAGTTTGCCTCTGTAAATTTCACCGGTGTTCGTTTCACAGGTTATGATGTGTCCCTCAGCTTCATGGAGCACCTTTATTGGGACGCCGATCGACATGTTCCTTTTGTCTTGACAAACGTTCTTCTAAACAAGTTCCAATTCACAATTTTTTGCGACGTTGACTTGGTTTTGTTCAAATTTCTCTTTTTGGTCGGTTGTTATTGTTGTTGTAACGCACGCGTTTACAAAACTACTCTACCTTCCTTGACATGCGCATGCGCAAGATTTCAGATCACGTGACATGGAGGCAAAGATGTGTCATTTTCAAATTCATTGTTTTTCTTTGCAGATGAAAATTTTACCAGTTTTAAATATATTTTCAAATAGCAGCAATAACAATTAAATTTTAAAATGCACAAAGAAATAAATTTATTTTCTGACGTGAAAACAAAAAAGAAACAAGATTTTGAAGAAAATGACACCGGATTGTGGGATATGAGAGAGAATAAAATTTCGACACCAAAAGTTATATTAAGTAATAAGTTTTATTATGTACATTGGCTTACTTTTTTGTAACATTAAAAAAATTGCGTGTAATTATGCGTACAAAGCTAAAATTGGTTTGCTCGAAATCGATGTACAAACTGTAGGGACACTAAAAGGTACAGTTTGAAAAATAATAGTTTGTTTTCTTTATCATTCATTATTTACACCAAAAAACTGAGTGAGTCAATGCCTAAAAAGACTTAGAACGTGTGTCAATCGGCTCCACACATGAATTCATTTTTTTGTTTGTCACCGTCTATAATACACATAAAAATACTTCTTTTTTGCTTATTTTTCCCATTCGCGCCGTGTTTCCTCTGTCAAAATAACTATTCATCCATCCTCGCATCAATCAATCAGCATAAATGAACGTGAACGTTAATGGACATATCATCGTGCAGTGGTAGGAACAATACATTCTGCATTTAAAAAAAAAAGAACCAAAGTTATCAGTTTACGGTTCAATTTTATAACCCATTGAGCCGTAAAAGTAAACGGACGTGATGAGAAAGAGGGGAGAAAAAGAACGTTTCAGCCGACTGTCAATCACGATATTAGCAAACGCATTAAGAAACGAAAAATGTTACTTGTTTTCTTTTTCTTCTTCTAATACGCTATAAATGCAAGTTTCGGAGTCACCGAAGATAACAATCAATTCGCAGATCCATTTTTTTTCTGTAAAAGAATATCGATTTGTACAGTTGGGTAGTTATTAACAAACTATCGAGTCTTATTGAGGTATCTTTGTTTCTATTGGTCTATTATCCGAGTCCCGTCGTCCGGACGGGACAGTTTTGCTTGTGTTTTGTGTGGTTGCGATCTCCTGTAACAAAATATAAATATCCGTATCTGCTCTCGTAACTGGCTCCGAATAATGCGTTATCTAGTACCCTATGGAAAAAGAGGCTTTTCACATTAAGAGGTACAAAGAGGATGAACGTCGAGATCATCCGTTGGCTAAGCTGCGGGGGTTCCTTCGAAGCTCGTAAAATACCATCTTCAGCGTCGATTCGAAGGCGCTTCGATAAAGTTTGCACAGCGACAGTCACAAAAATATTTTGAATATCTGCTACGCGGGTGTGTGTGTATCTTTCTTTCACTCTTTTTTTTTTCTTTACGTTCCTCTTCTATATTCATCATTCAAGATGCCGCCTACGTTATGCGTTAGAAAGGTTTCTACTACACGACGACATTCGCACATGATTGAATCCACCGTACCAATCGCAACTGACAAGTGTTTCGACCTAGTTGGTCGCAATCGATTCGTCTGGTCTGTTTAAAAAACTCAAATTGTTCGGATGTCTGAAGGGAAAAAAATCAAAATGATTTATATTTTGATACGCTTATATCGATTTCCGTTATGACAAACGAAAATAGGTAAATAAAACATCACATAAAAAAATGACGAATCTTATGAGATTGCGACCAGTTTTATCGAAAGAGTTACCGAGTCGCTGAAAAACTTACTCCTAAAAAGCCGACTTTCAATCATTCTACACGCTAAATAGAATCTCATTTTACAGAATGTTCATCTATCCGTTTCTGTTGCACCAAGAGAGACTGCACGTCAGTATATTGTATATACTATACAATCTCGAATAACGTCTCACATCTGTATATATAATTTTATATATATATTTATATATATTTATAGATCTGTAACATCAGTTTGCTAAATTTGTTTTTTTTCTCGAGTTTCTCGTTCGCACGTTAAGTATCATCACGCGAATGACATTCAGTCTCCAGTTCATACTCTGACGTCGCAGCAAAACAAGGATCATACATCGAAAGATAACAAGAACAATCAAACCGTCGACATTGTCTCGGAGACGTCCGCTGGTCTCGTGGAATGCGACTCGGGCGACTTATTGTGTCCCCGCGAATTACAGTATAAACGTATAAATAGACCCCACGGTGGTGTCTTCGCCCGTATCTCGCGAGGATTCCTCTCGGGCGAGTTTTGCACACTCGCCACACGACTCGCCTATACAATCGATAACTCGGCTCTCGCGTATCAACAGCGTTGGATGCTTTAACAAGCTCGTGCCTTTTAACTTAATACACGTAGGTGTGTTTAACAACTCGACGGGCGAGTGATTCAGTATATCACTTCGTACACGGTGGCTTTCTTGTCACCGGACCCAGTCACGATGAACTTGTCGTCCGTTGAAATGTCACAGCTAAGTACCGACGACGACTCCTTCGACTGAAAAAAAGAAAAGTGTCAATCATTATCACCATTACTCATTCGATCGAGAGGTGTAAGCTCTCTTGCGCAACCGTTGCAAAGAGCGTTACGCGGTTGATACAAGGGTGTCGTTGATAATCCCTTAAACAGGCTTGAACTACGAAGCCCTTGACCACCTCTTTGCATAACATCTTGGCTAAGTGTTGCATCGATGTAAAATGTTGATCATCGAATTAAAAATATAATTTATATCAGTTCAATATATATATTTGTTCAAGTTCTACCAACCTGGAATATCGAAGCTCCATAAGGTGTACGCCAGGCGTTGAGTAAGTTGTCCTTGCCCGTGGAGACGAACCACTTTCCACAAGAGGCGAATCTCAGCGACAGCACACACGATTCGTGCAGATGCAGCTGGTACTTGTCCGGTTTGGTCGCGTGGAGTACCTCGACGTTGGAGTTCTCCATGCCAACCGCCAGCCACTCGCCAGTAGGGCAGTACCCGAGCGAGAAGATCTGCGACGTGAAGTCGTGCTGCTGCAGCTGCCTGCCCTCCCGGAGGTCCCAGGACCTGACGGTGTTATCAAGACCGCCGGTCCATAGTTTAGACCCGTCTGCCGAGATGTCGATGCACGATGCGCCGTCCGTATGACCTTGGAACTGCCGGACCAGCGTCTGGTTCTGGAGATCCCAAACGGCGATGTTGCCGTCGCTGCAGCAACTGAAGCAGACCTTCGAGTCCGGCGAGATGGCCAGGGCATAGCAGGCCGGGGCGGACGACGTCAGTTCCGCTTTGATCCTCGGTGTTGGACTTGCCAGATCCCAGATACTCAGATTGCTGGCCTCCCCGCCGACGATGAGCGTCCTTCCGTCGGGCAGCAGCTTGACGGATCTGATGTAGTTGTCGCGCTGCAGACAGTCGAGCTGGGACACTGGCTTGGCTGAGCTAGTGGTACCTTGGCTGATGTCCCAAACTTTGACGCAACCCTTGCCCCCGGTGTACACGTACTTGGTCGGGTTCGAGATCGTCACGGCGCAGACCACCTCGCCGTGCGTCAAATTATTTATCGGCCTGGCGTGTCTCGGGATGCCCGGACCCATCAACGCGTCCGGAGGGAACGGCACGGGCTGCATCTGCCCATCAGTTGATATGTGGTAGCTGTAGGCCCTGTTGAAGTAATTAATCATTAGTCCACTGAGTATATCATTATCTTATTGCATACAGGTTAATTAGTTTGCAACCTTGGAGAGTTATCCGAAATTAATGAACCGTGTAGATTCAAAGATTAAGTAGGTACAAATTTTGGTTCGCAGATTTCGTAAGGAAATACAAAGATTAAATAAAAAATTAAATAAAAAGAGCAGCTACTCGAAAGTTCAGATTTCTTTTGGCTTGCCTAAATTTCTCTAATCCCAAGAGAGGAAATTGGGATCAACAGTTCATCGAACATAATTCAAAAGATTGATCGAGCGAGCCAAAATGCATCAATCCAAGTGGATTAACTTTAGAATCTGCCAATAAAGTTGTCTACAGTGAAGACGGGCGGAAATAAAAAAAATAAATAACTCGCAACGATACATGTGATCCATAAAATCGCCGGGGCTTGGCGCTGACTATGACGAACAAGGGCAATACATTGCACGCGCAGTTTATTCAAGAGATACTTACGGCTTGCCTATGCCATGGACCGGTCCATGGGCGGGTGTTCTCAAGGCTCCGTGATGATCGTAGATCTGCTGAAGGGGCGGTCTAGCGGGATAGCCATTGAGTGCACCCGGTGGATACGCCAGCATATCTACGTGCGGTCCTGCGGGTGGATGATGCGGTGGCGGGTAATGTGGTGGGTAAGCAGCTACTGCCGCCGAGGATGGTACTAACGCTTTACTCGAGCTCGAGGACTTTAAACCACCCGAACCTGAACTACTTCCACCTGAAAATTCAATGGCTTTATAGAATACTTGATCCAATTATTTTACAATGAAATGTAATGAATGAATAAACAAAAGGAAGAACATAAAAATAACGAAATCAAGATGGTTCAAAATGGTGCTATTTCAAATTCAAATTTGAAAAAGGTGCTATCTCAGAGATTGGTCGGCAACAAAAAGTTATTTATTCATTTATTTATATTTCCAATGTATTTTATAATCTTTTTATTTATTCGTCTTCTACATTAATTTTTTATAATTCAATTAGTATTCAAAATTTTTCTAAAAAATTGTTGAAACAATATCTTTTTAAAGCATTTACTAATGAAATTTAGTAAACGATTTTTTTTAATTTAAATCTCATAAATTTTATTTGAAAACTTAATTATTTTGAGTTCAAATTGAAACTGAAAGTGTTTTAAATATTGACTTTTTCTTTAAGAACTCATTTTTTAAATAAATATTTATAAAAGAAGATATCATCAGGGATTAAAATTTTGTAAACAAAAGTTTTGGTTTTCCAAATTCGATCAATTTCGATTTCAATTTTGAGTTAATCAACATTTTAATTTAAGTCAATGTTATTTCAATTTGATCAAAGAACTTTACGCTCCAAGAGTTCTTATAGGTTTAAAGCAGATTCAAATTTTTTATCATGCATAATTTCATGACAAAATTAAAATTGTATACAAAAATTGACCAAAAGACTTTAAAAGTGGGGAACAACAAATTTGGTTTTTATCGAGCAGTTTCTGAGATAGCACCTTCTTCAACATCACTCCGATAACTCCTTTTTCAAGTTTAATTTGAAATAGCACCTTCTTCGTTAGACCCATCGACATTACAAAATCAGGATAAGTTCTTACATCTGTTTTGTTTTGTCATGAAAAATTACCTGCAGAAGTCGGAGTAACGGGTTTGGAAATTGGTGTGGTGGGTTTCTCTCGTTCTTCCATCTTTTTCGCCGAGGGTGTACTCGCGTTGCTGCTGGTGCCACTCCTGGGCGACGGTGGCGGGACCTCCTTTTTTGTCTGGTTGTTGAGCGAGACGCTCGACGATCCGAGCTTGTCGAGGCCGTTTTCTCTAGGCGACGAAGTTCCGTTTGCAGTCGGACTCGTGGGGCCTTCGCTGGCGTCATCAACTACCAGATCCTGGTCGCTCTTCTCCCCGTCGGATTGCTGTTGGTAAAATGGTCCAGACTTTATTAAATATCTCATTAAATCCGTCTTATATAAATGTTTATCAGGTTGATACTTACGTGGCCTATGTCCTTCTCCTGTTCCTTTTTGAGTTTCTTCACATGCATGTGGTCGTGATGCTGCGGGTCCGGGGTGCTCCGTGGCCGACTGTACTTTTCACGTTCCGCCGGCGAGATGGAATTTCTCTGCAAAAAATAAATTCAGTTTAATAACTTGTACAATGTTTGTTCATCTCATGATTATCAGAGTTTCAAATTCATTCTTCCATGGGATTAATAATTTAACCAATTTAAAAGTTAATCATTTGTACAGTTTAAAACAAACATGTTGATGCATCGCGATATTATGTAAAAAAGGCATGATCCTGATGTATTTGACTAATTAAATTTAATCGCTCTGATAAACCTGTTAGATCTAATTAGCAGAGGAGTTTGGTTGAAAATGTTTTGGTACGTATAAAAGGAGAGTGAATTCACCAACTATTGAATTAATAACTGCAAAGTGTGGCGTTGGTTTGGTTTGAAAATCATAATAATGACGCGAAATGCTGCGATGGTGAGCAGATTAAAGTCTTCAGAGCACGGATATGGAATAGTCGGAAAGAGTTTGGGTGGGGTTAAATACGAAGTTAATGCGAAATCCTGCAAAGACTCTCCAGCGTCAGCTTTTACTGCCGCGCGCAATTCCTACCGATTTCACCATTTTACGGGGTGGCTCGTTTTCCCGGCAACGAGCGCTACTGCCGGATTTACACGGTCTTAGAGAGCTCTTTGAGAGAGTATATCCCCCACGAGGAGTGTATTTTCTCATCCTCGCACTCTTCACGAGATTAAATAAAATAGCTCTCCTCGTTGCTTTTCAGAAATATGTCTCGTACCCTTTTCTTATTAACCTTAATTTGATAGTTGATACATTTTCATTCATCTCAACATTTAAATAACTTTTCTCTCTTTTGTTTATAAATCAATTAAACATCCTTTTTAATAATATTTTTATTACAACTTGATTTTGTTCGAGATTTTTGTTGGTAGTTTTTATTAGTCTGGTTAAATGTGATTACGATGGCATCGTGTGATTTAATAACCGATACTGAAACTGATGATTAACATTGTCTGACCACGCGATGGCCATCTTGTAGTTGGTGTGATAGTTGCCGGTTTTCCAGCCGGTTGACTATCCAACTACAAGCAACCCCGTCGACCTCACTGTTCGCTCGCAAAGTCTCGAGGTAAATCTCCTGTTCTCAATTACCGCCTCCCTGACGCAGCGTGACCCATTACTTAGGCAACACCCACCCCGCAGCCCCTAACTTGATCGTAACAAGCGTGCCCGGAGAAAATTGTAATTAGGTATATATTACTGGGTTTACTTTGACAGGCAAATTCGTCGCGAAACTTTCTGATTGGTTTGTTATTCGATTATCATGATTCGATCTCGCGTCGGTGATTAAATGGAATGAGTAATTATCCCGTACACACCATCAGCCCGAGTAAAACAAATTTAATCAAACGGGCTGGCAAGATCCGTCGCGCGGATATTGACACGGATCAGCTCGGACAGGTGTGTCAGAGACTTATCGCGCTCGTCGATCGCGATTGCATTATCTGTCGATATGTTAATCAAACACCTTATCTGCCTGGGTATAAGTCGGATCATCCAATTTTCGCGCGCACCGTCGAATTGAAAAATCCAATTAGCGTCCGGGGGAGGTAGAGCGGGAAATGCTTTTCTTTTCTTTTTCCTCGTTCCCGTCAGACCGTTGACACTTTTCTGTCCTTCCAATTAGTACCGGACCGGTAATTGCTTCGATTTGCCAAGCTCGAATTCGACATCTCGTGTGAAGATTAAAAAAGGAACGTCTTGGGTAACGAGCAAAGTAACGAGCTCAACATTACCACATTACCACTCGCACACAGCTTGATTTTTTTTTCTGTAAAATTACGCTTGGTGTAATTTTACGTTCATTTGTGATACTTGTGTGTTGTATTAAATTATTTATTTGATCAACAAGGAAAAGTAATGAGAAAATGAAATCCTGGAGCATTACAAATGGGGTCACCGGGTCCCTAATCAGAACCAGTAGTGATTTTCTGAACATCATATAATTAGTAATATGGGAGATTATACGTCTGATTGTCAGGATGAACAAAACGTCGTGCCGGTCGCTTAATCAATTCAACAGCCGAGTTGATTGTCTATTTAGAGGATCAATAGAGGGGCCGTAACGACATCGCGTAAGCACTTGATAAAATTCCGACTTGTTAGTCGCGGGCAGGAGTAAGGCGTCGGCGTATTAGTAGACACTCCAGCGGGCATACTTAGATGGATGGGAGAGCCGGGGCGCTTGCAGTACATAGTCGGCGTGTAAGTGTAGCTTCAAGTATGCTTGGGTTCTAGCGCTCGGCGGTAACCCTCGAGTTCAAGAGGGTTTGCGCGATCAATATGGGGGCTAGGTGGAGCGAGAAGTGGCGCGATACTATACGAACAGAGATGTACGGAGTTTGTAGTGTTAGGCACGACTTTGTGTACAGGCAGCCAACTTGGCAAGCAAAGGCTCCGAGGGGGTGTGAGGCGTCTCTATTGGGGTTGCCGCTCTAAGCCACGAGGGTGGTAAGTGAGCGAGTGACTCCTTCAACTGCGGCGCCACGTCTCCTACGAACTTTGGATGTACCACCCACTCACTCGGACGCGTTCTCACCCCACCCACCCCCTCGTGCAATCCCTTTTCCCACCGCAGCGAATCTGCGCTACATCTTTCCTCGCGCCATCTTGTTCGCTTCCTTCCTCGTTTCTGATTTTGTGCCCGATCCGCCGCGTCTTTCTCTTGTCTCTTTACGCGCCACCCTTTGGACTTCTCTTCCTTAGTCCTCTCACCACTGTTGTCAGCCTCGGTGTCTCAGGAAACCCCCAACCAGTACAAGATTGCCTCAGTGGTTCTCAACTTGTGCAATCTTTTTGTTTTACATTTTTCTTCCTTATAAATAATAATTAGTTTAGGATTAATGACAAATTAAAACGTTTACAACGTTATCAAAAATTGTAACTTTGAAAAACATTTTTTTGCAAAAGTGAAACCATATTTGTTGAAACTTTTTTCCGTATCTATTTCTTGATGATTCAACCTTATGAAATGAAAAAGAGTTCATTAAAAAATTCACCTTAGAAGTTTTTTTATAATAAATCGATACGTGAAAACCGCTTGTAAAAATATTTTGTTTTATTTCCGAGAAAAAAATTGTCGGATTTTTTTTAATTAAAACTTTGTTTGGATTCGTTTTGAAAAATTGATATACTTTTTCTGATTTGAACATGAATAAATATGGCTGACAATTTTGTTTAAAAATTAGACATTGATGGACGATGTTTCAACCTGGTCGATTTCACATCAACTTTACACACCGACTCGTGGCCCAGGAATTGTTGAGCGGAATTGTGGATATTGATCAAGAAGAGTCCGCTCGTTGAACGCGATGCCAAATGTCTGTTTAAAGGGGGAATTTACTTTTGTTTAATGGGCTGACTTGTGTGCAGCAATCAAGATATCTCGGTAGAAAAAGAGAGCGGGAAAGGGTGCAAACGAGGTTCTTTGGAAACATCGCGTCCGCTCTCTCGAGCATTCATGGAATTTTTGATGGGTCTCCGTTCGCATTTGCATAAGCACACCGGGTCGTCGACTAAATTGTTAATCGTCGCGGAGTTGATGCCCGATGATCGGATTAGGGCCGAAATTTTGGCGCCGGTTCGTGTGTATCTCCGAGAGAGATATTAAAAGTGGACTCTCTCGTGCGCTCGCGCTCACCTCATGCTAATGTCGCCGAGCGAACAAAAAGCAAGGAATTAACGTAATTCCGAATCGGTGATGATGTTAATCGCGTCGGCCCGGCAAATGAAATTCCGCCGGCGTCGTCGTCTCTCGCTCTCATGAATTATTAAACGGACATCTCATAAATATTAGTACTTCTGTCCTGCCGGGCGATTACAACGTAACAACGGCATTGTTGCTCGCCCCGTTTCTTTTCGTTCCAGTTGAGGCATTTGCATTTTTAAATTAACCCGCGCTCACTGCTCCGCTATCTCGTCGGGATTTTATACCATTTCATGCAACAGCGCCCTCTGGAGACTTATCGCGCCCAAAAATTTGCTCTTGATACTCCCCACACCTTCTCGCTTGGCAAATTGTATACGTAACGAGGTTGAAACAAAAAAAAAAGGGAATTATGAAAAGCGCCATCTGTAGTGGCGGTAATAATTAACGCCGGGATCAAAAAATTTGTCCGAAAATTGATACGATACACCCGACTTGTTTGGCCGCTCAAAATTATCATTCGTAATTGAGGGGATGCGAGAGATAACTGGCGTGCGCAAACACGTTACGTGTTTCCCCCCATTTTTTTTTGGACGATTATCATTACTATAATGACAGAGACCGGCGCGCCGACGCGTACAAGCTTGCATAACGCGGGCTTTTGAATGGACTCCGGTGGGGAAAAAACGGTCTCGCCATTGTCTCAGCGCCGGCGGTCCAAAAACCCCAAGTAATTGAAAAGCCCGAAATAAAAAAAAAACAGGATCTAACAACAATGCCTCGGAGGCACGTTCTTGTACGTTCTTGCTCTTAACGAGTGGCCTATAAAAAAGCGGGGATGACGCAAAAACCGATGTATTGTAAGAAACACCGACGCTCTGGGAAAAGAATGAAAGCTTGATTAATTGCGGCCAAGTTTATGGTGACGCGGGTTGTTATGTGCCTGTAATTGATTTCTAATGTAACGAAAACGATTAGTGGCGTAGTGGTGGAAAGAGAAAAAAAAATCACAGGAAAAAAAAAAGAAAGACTGCTAATAAGCCGTGGATCGATACCGAACCGGCAATCTATTCCTATTCAAGGCCGCCACCTTGTGCGGCAATAACGTTCATTAATTTCACGTAGCACGGAAAAATGATCAATCTTGTTCTCTCTCCGCGTCGTGCAAAGTATAGTTCACCGCTTAATTATGCCCGGTGAGTACTTTCGATATAAGTACCGGCTACCGCTGCTTAACGAGTTCATTAAGATTATTCGCCGGATTATTTTTCTTTTGAGAAGAATAGGAACTGCAAAATTGAAACTAAATTAAGTCTTATTGTTCAAAGATAATTCTTCAAACCACAATACAAGACTTAACCAAAAATTATCTTTAAACAAATTATAGAAAAGAATTTAAGGTTTAAATAAATTGTCTTAAAAGTTTTTAACATAGAATGACTAGATTGAAAAAACTTGTCTTAATTTAAGACATTTGTTTTAGGATTGATGTAAGATTACAAAATGAAAAGGACGCAAATTTTATGGCAATGTTGAACAATTTTTATGGCTCCGCGATGGAAGATTGTTTGGCCTTTTCCGCGAGGGGGCAATTGGAGCGTCTAAAAAAGGGGAGCGAACTTGGGAAAATGATACCTCTTTCTCGCTCTCGGGGGAATCACGTACGTATTAGAAAACGGCGACGGGAAATTGAACAAATTGCGCGCCATTGAGTGTTGATTGCGCGGTGCTTGGCGATTGTTTTGAAGCGCGGTTTTATATATAAAGCTGCCGGCACTCGTTCTCATTTTACAGCTGGTTTCCGGCGCGGGTTTCATTACACCACCGGCGTGTCTTTATAAGTCAATGAAAGCCCATTACGCGTGCGTTCACACAACAAATAAGCCCCTCAATTAAGGCGCGCAAAATTATTGCACAGCAATTGGTGCCGATCGGCGGTTTTCCAGTTCGAGTTGTGTAAAATGGAAAAGCGGCGAGTTAAGTACATAATAAGAGATGCAGGGGAAAAAACCATTCGCGAAGAAAGCGACGCCGATTATAAAACAGAGCGTATAATTACCGGTGTCGTTAAATTACGGGACCAATTATAACGGGCGGCAAGAATTATTAAAAAGTTCGGCGGCTCGTGTGAATCCGTGTTTAATGCCGAGAAAAAGTGCAAGAGGTGCATTTATAATTCACGAGCCACAACTGCACGATGAAGAATGGGGGGTCTGATTTTATTCGCAGCGCGAAACGTTTGGCCGCGATAAAAGAGCGCGCTAATGACTCAGCCGTGATACATCGGTTTTGATAAAACGATCGAGATTACTCAGTCGCGCGAGTTATTTTCTCTCCCCCCCCCCTTCCCCGTCCCCCTATGGGGAGTGGTGTTAATTTCTTTCTCTTCTTACACACCTCTTGTAAATTAACTTTCAAGACAAAAAGTTTTCGATGAAAAATCATAATGATTACCATTCATCTTATTTAGTCACGGGTTAGAGGAAACAGGGGGAAAAAAGTTGCGAACAATCCAGACGAGCGGAAGGTGCGAAGTATGATGACGGAGTAAATTAGTTGAAAAGAGAAGCGATTTTAAAACTTTTTGATTGAACCCATGCAAAACCTTCTTTTTTTTTTATATTTTAAGATTCATATCGTTTTTATATAAAAAATGTAAAATTATCTAACATTCGTGTTTTTTTTTACAATAAAAAAATTACATCTAAGTAAAAATAAAGTTGAAATTGTAAAAATATATGGTATTTGTACAACAAAATGAAAAACGACCTCATATATAGTATAATTTTTTAATTTCATGTACAATGTCACTTTTTTTCCAACGCTGCTAGAAAATTTGTATTTTATAATTCTCGATTCGAGTTGATCTAATTTGGCTTCGATTGACTCAAGAGCCACCCCTTCGGATCGAATTTTCGCGGGCGTTTAGAACAACGCGGGGTTCGCGTTAATTCGTGCCGTTGACTTGGGTCGCCCGCCATCTTGCAAATTAATTAATGTCAGCGGTATAACGAGATTCGTAGGTGTCGAGCAGGGGTCGCTGAATTAGTCTGTTCGAGGGGGCTGGCACGATCGCGGCCGCCCTTTTAAACCCTTTCAGCAACGCGTCACCCATGGCTTACATAATGCAACCACTTTAATTAAAATAAATTACACACTCTTTTTCTCTCTCTCGCGCAGTTTTTTTTATTTCTGCTGCGCTTATCTGGTCAGCATTTTTTCTCGGTCTTGTCAGGCTCTCTTTTTTTTGTACGCCGCACTTTTGCGACCGCCGCAAACCTCATCGCCCGACGCGCTTTTTTACACCCGCGTTTATATGCACGTTATTTGAGATTTAATTCACCGGCCAAGTACTCACAGCTCAGCAAGGGATTAGCAAAAGTTAAAAAGACAAAAAAAAAGAGAAGAAAGAGTACAAAAAAAAATAAATAAAAGAAAACGAATAGCAAAATTCAACACGCAAAATCTTGAGCAGGATGAAATGCAGTTTCTTTTTATTTTGATTTTGTAGTGTACTTTTCTGTTATCAAATCTTGACTTGTCGGAGGTTGTTATTTTGCAATTTAAAATATCGGTTTGGTTGTTATGTTGATTCCAAGCGAAAAGCCGATAAGCCGTAGCAAAAACGGGAATATCGGTTTTCGGTGCTTCGATGACAGTTTCGCATCCAAGTGTAGAAAGGAACGGATACAGTTAATCAGCATTTAAATCCCGAGAAAAGCGACGGGTCGCCAACAACCGTTACTATGCTTCATTAACCGGGTTTGAGATTGAATGCCCCGGGATCAATGACGTGCCATGAAATTATGATTTGAATACTCTCCGGAACTCGTGAAGCGCGAGCCATAAATTTCAATAAGAATTAAATCATAAAGAGAGCGTTGTAACGAGCGGTAATGCTCGAGTAACAGGATCGTAAACGCTGTTTCCGACCCGGAGATTCCTCAGACGACGAGAATTTAATATATCGCGCGGGGCATTATAAATGTGTAAGCAGCAAAAATAATATCGCCCTCCCTCGGTCGCATATTGTCAAGTTAATCAATCTCGCTGTTTCGTTTGCATGGCTTAACATATCTAATAAAGTTGGAATTTATAACTATGTAAAGTGGAAAACTTATTACCGCGTGTGGAGAAAGACAGCTAAATTGAATTTTCCCTGAAAGAGAATTAAGAAAACAAATATGCTGGTCGTTTTTGCAGAATCAAAATTAATCTGGCAAAAGATAACAATTTCTTGGTATACAAAAAAATACAATACAAATTTAAAAATATTTTTGTAAATGTTTTGTCTGTTTTGTTTGCAATTTTATTGTTGTTATTTTGATTCTACTTGGTTTGTTTACATCATAATAGAGACTGTTTTACATTACTTTTGGTTTGTATACATTGTTACTGTTTCTGTTTTGATTCTTTTTTTGGTTTGTTTTAATTTTTTTCTGATCAATTGCTGTTTTATTCACATGATTTTTGAGTTTACAACACCGTTATACTAATTGATTTGAAATTGTCTCTTGTTTGTTTACATTGTTAGTGGTATTTTTTTTGATCATCTTTTGAATTGTTTTGTTTTGATTCTCTTTTATTTTCTTTAATACTCTTCCGGTTTGTTTACATTGCCTTTGTCCTTATTTTTATTCTTTTTGAATTGTTTACATCGTCATAGTAATTGTTTTAACCACTTTCTATTTTTTAACATTATTAATGTTGTTGTTTCATCTCCGTTTGATTTGTTTTGATTTTTTTTCAGTTTGTTTTGATACTTTTCCAGTTTGTTTACATTGTTTTTGTTATTGTTTCGATTTTTTTCATTTTGTTTATATTAAATATTGCTATTTTGAATGCCTTTTGATTTCTTTAGATGGTTTTTTGTTTTGTTTACATTGATGTAATTGTAAATACAAAAACTAAAAATTAACAAAACAATAGTAATGGATGAAAGAAGTGTTGATTTCTTTCGTTTTCTTTGTTTAGTTTTGATTCAATTTCAGATTATTTAATACTTTTCCCGTTTATTTACATTGTCCTTATTATGATTTTGATTCTTCTTTATTTTGTTTACATTATTATTAATGTAGATAAAGACATGACAGACGAAAAAACGTAAATCAACAAAACAAAAGAAATGGATGAAAGAAATGTTGGATTTCTTTTAATTAACTTTTAGTTCAGCGGTATACAAACAACTTAATAACCGAGACGACTATCTAGAAATGCGAGTTGGGCATTGTCATGATGATACGTTAGCGTTAATGTCAATAGTTATGGCGGTTATTAAGATGTTTCTGTGATCACGATGTGTTCGCCGTGGAATAATTCTCACGGTCGCGCGCAATGAGATTCCCGAGCGAAAGTAATCCGATGAGGCCGAAAGCCGCCAACATAATGCCGCCATCAAGAGATGTAATTGAGAATCTATATCAAAGCGCGGGGAGCGCACGGACGGTGGACAGCTGTGTATAAGCCGTGCCATATAATTTGCCCGGCTACGGAATTATCCTTCGTGAGTACCTGGTAAGCCGGCAATCCGAGGGACGTGCGCTCGCGTGCAGGACACAAGATCACACACTTCCTACCGACCGCGCCAAAATTAACCTGCAGCTTTGGATTCTTGACATGTCCTGTTCCCGTTTAAGATCACTTTTCTCGGAGCCCCTAATGGATTGCAATTATTTTAATCATATGTCCCATGATTGTTATTGATTCGCGCTGCTATCCTTTTGCGCGTCGGCCCCACACACCGTTATTAAATATTTCTGACGCTTTTTTCTTATCTTCATGTTTTATTTTCATTTCATCTGTTTTTTTCACCCTTTTTTTTCTTTTTGTGCCACTCGTTCACTGCAACACGAAAGAAAATATTTGAGTTGAGTAAGAATGTCCGATTGGATTTCAGATGTTGCAAACAGTGCCAGAGATCTCGAACATTTACATTTGGCATTCCAAGTGAGATCATTTTTTTTCTTCCTTCATTGCAAGTTAATTTTTTAACGTGAAAAAATTACACATGCATCTCAAGTAGGAGAGCTCAGGCATATGTTATTTGTACCCTGGGCAGCACGCGATGGCATTACGCACGAATGTCCAGCCTCCTTCGATCCGGTTTGCATGAATGAGTAGGTGGCCGGTGCCAGCAACCACATTCGTGTGCGATAATTCCGCGCTCTTATGACCGTTACAACCCATTACCGTCGACGTCAACTTAATAACGCGATTAGAGCGCGATGACAGTCCCGGCGATGAATAATACACAGAGTTTTGCGCGCAGCGAGCTAATTTCTCGCGCTGATTTCACTCGACCGCAGCAATTTGCGTCGCGGCGATGACTTATGTCGACTGGTGTGCGACACGCAAAAATGCACGTCACGTAACACGTGAAATTTTGATTTGAAATCTCAGCGCGGTTTCAAACTACCGGACAATTGTTTTCATTTGTGTATATATATCGTGACTGAAATTTCGCGATAAGAATTTAAATTAGGTTTTGAATCGGCGCTGACACGGTTCAATTACAGGAGCAAAATTGTTCCCATTAATTCGTACCCGCTGACGGTTTTGTAATCTTAGGCGAAACACAAATATTGACTCGGGGGTGGAATAAAAAAAAGAAAAATAAAGTAAAATAAATAGAAGAAGAAGAAGAAGAAAAAAAAATTTTTTTGTCGTGTCAGTTGTGTCGCAGCTGGCGATAACAATGTTTCCTCGAGTCCGCGGGGCACAGGTGCGTGTCGTTACCCGAGGACTTTATAAAACAGAATTGCGGAATTGCCTCGCGGCCCTCGGCTATAATATTCAATTTCGAAGACGAAGATCTTTGGAGCACCGCTGGCGCCGACCAGCCGTTTGTCTAGCAGATCGAGGGGAGATTACGTCGCGGAAACGACAGCTCGCATGATAATGATGTTATCGCAAGAACTGCTATTGGGTTGGCGCAGTTTTTCTTGCCAGCGATGAGCGAAATCCAATGAAGAATGAAATTGAAACTTGTCTTTAGCTTTGGTCTACTTTTTTTTCTTTTCTCTTGCACTTACGTGTCGGTCTTCTGGCGCGCTTAAACCTGAAACAGAAAATTAAACAAACAATTAAAATTTCACACATCACATCTAACTTCAAAGATTTTTTTTTATCTTTCTTTTTCAATCAAGATTATTTGAACTTTTAATTTAGAATGTTTTTTTGATGGAAAAAATTTTTATAATTAAAAAAAAAAACGTTTTTTTTTTGTTCAAGACGGAAAAAATGCTGAACGCATTCATCTGAATGGTAATTGTAATGCAATGAAGCTCTTTATCATGGGAAGCGGAAAAATTGATTACGCGAGTTTTATATAGATAAGGTTGCATAGCTTGGAGTTGCGGGTCAGAGTTATGGAGAGAATTTTCTCATATTTCCTGATTATTAGACGCCGGGGTTTGCGAGAGGCGTGCCCGGGCAAACGTACGATGCGCGACTCCCTAAAGAGCTGGCACTGCCATTGTCATTTCACCCTGGCCCTGCTCTAGTAAAATTCCTACTCGCATCCGCCCTCGCGCTCGTAAACGGACAGGGAAGAGTGCGCATAATTTGCCACTAAAACGCGAATAGGTCGTTTGGTTCGCGGCAACGCTGTTCCCGCAATTTTATAGCGCGAGGGCTCGATTGAAATAAGACCGCGGCTCCGGCACTTAACTTAGTTTAGCTGTAGTCAAAGCATGTACCTCGACTACCCTAGTTTTAACAAACTTACGACCGGAAACGTTCTCAGTTTTAACACATCTTATTGCGCGTCAGTTTGCACATTTTTAAACCATGACTAAGAAAAATAATATATTTTTGTTAGTTACATTTAGAAAAAAAAAATAAATAAATAATAAAATGAAATTTGATTGCAAAAATTTAAACATATCTTTTGTCTGAATTTTTTTCTTAGCTTTCGTTTCAATCTGATTGAACTTGCCATTTATACGAACGCGCGGTGCACAACTGCTGGAACTATCGCGATCGCACACACAACAGTATCGTTAAACACGCCAGCAAGTTACTCCCCGGGCCGAAAATTTATTATCTCCGCGCGGATTCCAGGGATGCCCCGTTGGGTCGGCAACACAACGCCCGCAGCAATTACATTTAAATCAACCGCCTAATCAATTAAATTTCTTCAGACAATTCTACAACGTCGGCATTGTTCGAGACGGCAAGAATACTTTTGCCTCATTATTCGGCTGAGCGGCCAACACCGACGAGAGCCACTTAACCCGGCGCAAGAGATCGCAGATTCGTTGGCGCGCAAATAGTGGCGTTTCGCAATCTCCGAGAGCCGAGTTTGTCGATAACTGCAAAATGAGGGAGGAACGCCGAAGAATACCGTCTGGAGGAACAATACACCGAGCCCCGACAACGCAGTTAACTTGCAAACAACGAGGCGAAGGTGATATGACTGAGAGGGCGCCACAACAAGCCCTCATTGAGCAGCTCCATGGCGACAATTGTTACGATGATGTCTGGGCGAGGTGTTTGAGTTTATAACACAGACACAATGCACCGCATCTTCAAACAAATTATCTAAACATCTTCAACAAGATAGGATTTATTGCCAACTTGATGCGAAATTCTGTCATTTACGTTTTGCTATTAATTAATGAATTGTTGTACAGAAGAAATGTAAATGTACATCTGTAAAAATATCATGTATACAATTATGTAATATGTAAAGTAATTAAAATTTTTTTACATTTTTATCATGTGACATATTTCTTAATTTTACATTTTAAAATTACATCATGTAATTATGTAGCGTAATTTGAACTTCAAAACCGTAAACTCTGACGGCAAGTAAACTTTTTTATCTTCGCCTCAACTTGGGCCAATTAGAGGATCATTTCGAAATTTCGTAGAGCATGTTTAAACACGCGGTTGTATAATTAAGCGCCGAGTGGGGCGACGAAAGAATTGATTTGCCTTCGGAGGTAAACTCATCTCTCTGTTTCGTGTCAGTGCGCTTTCTTGTGGGGCACAAACTCGTCGCGTCGTTTGATGAGCTTGGAGACAGTAATTGAACGCTATCATCGATTTTGGGACGTTAATCAAGTAACGGCGTATTAATTTTTCGGTGATGGCATATCGCTTTTGGAGATGCGCGAGAGCTTTTGCGCGTCGGAACGGGGTTAGGGGATGAGATAGAAGGGGGTCGAGGAGGCCGGGACGAGATGAGCTGCAAAGCAAAGGGGCGCTGCATTCGGAAGCACTCTTCTGTCAGAAGAGGCTTTGAGAGTCCTCTCGTCAGGGAGTGAAAGAAGAGTCGCGCGAGACAAGCGAACGGGACGGAGAGCGTCTTTGTCGCGAGACTTTGTCAGCGTTCCACAACTTACAAGTGCGAATGTTCTTATACTCGTATCGTCACAAGAAAACGAGAGGTTGGCCAGAGGGACTTGTGAAATCAGGACAACAACTTTCGCACAAAGCGCGGCCCCCTCGTGGTACACAAAAAGGATCGGCCGCCAACTACCAGTGTCGTTCATTAATTTTCGTTTCGTTATCGCGCACACGGATCAGGTTACAATTTTCCTCCTGAAACGTTACGAATTTGTTTTGTCTGGTAGACATACTTTTCTTTTTTTTTTTTATTTATTACAACGCAAGACATAACATGATATAAAGTTGCAACTCGTACAAATTGATGAACGCGCTATATTTTCGCTTCGGAAACGTCAAATGGCATGAGATAAATTGCACTTATCGGAACATGAGCAAGTGTGTTTTTAGTCGACAATAAAAGCACAGCGCGCCTTTTGTAAAGTTATCGCAAATGATTCATAACCAGCCGTGTGTCCCTCTGCGGTAATCAATGGCCTGAATTAATTACGAATAAAATTCACTTGACACAAGTGTTATCAGATTGATTACAGTCGACTTCAACACGCCAGCAATCTGTCAGAGACTACATTCAATGGGACGCTATTTCCAAGATAACGCCGAGAGAAAATATCAACTCCGCGGAGTTGAATGATTATTTGTCAGCGCCGATAGCGTGCATATAACTTCGCCTCCGGTTGCGTTACGTTGAACCGTTCCGAGATAAGATAGCAGGGAGCGAGATGCAAAAATGGCAAGTGCCGATTACAAGCGATGATAAATATTTGCACGAATTTATAACGCCCGGCCAAAACAAAAATTTTTGAGCGTGTACAAATTGGTCTACATTTATTTTCGGTTAATTGAAAATAAGTAAAGATTAAAATAATGATACTTTTCATTCATTCAATTGAGATGAAATTTTTTTTTCGGGTCAAAAATAAAAAAATCGACGAGGGAGCAGATTGAATTGTCAGTCGCATCTTTGATGGGTTCTGTTTTTCGCACGACGAGTTCGAGTGTATTTTTTGTTCTCTTTCTTTATCTATCCCATTACACGATTCGGCTGGATTTAATTAGCTGACATTATTCGGTGACGCTTTCGTTCAAAATCGAGTAAATTTGGTGACACAAAAATCGGGGTCAATGTGTGCGCGGAACGGACAATGTACAGTCGGGAAATTCACGGCAGAATAAGTTGTGACGAACAGGCGAAATAGCTGCGGCAAATTTGTGATCATTAAATGTCCGATGTGTTTTGTCGATCGAAATTTAGATCCTCCGAGTGGAAACGAAACAAATCGCTAAACTAAACCAATTATTGACTACAATTTTTAATCTCTAACTTGATTCCCTACTGAATTGTGCTATTCGTTCAAATATCAGAGACAAATTTTTGCACAATATTTACAAGATAATATTACCAAAATAAATTGAATAAAAATAAAAATATATCCAATTTCAAGTCCTCTGCCCTGATTTAAATGTTTTTTTTTTAAATTGATTTTAGTAATTAACAATTAAAAACTAATAACTCCATTTTCAAAAATTTCAGTAAATAATCCCTGGAAAATTCCAAAAATCCGATTTGCTGTTTTTCCAATTTTTTCATTGCAATTATGGAAACATATTGATCGGTAATTTCTGAAAATTATGAAACAGATTCCATATTAAAACACTGTATCATCAGTTCCCAGACATTAGCATCTTTTTAAAATTTAATAAATTATTCGTTTTTCATATTTGTCACTGAATTGAGGAAGGAAATAGGATATGTACCTCCGTTGGATTTGAGTTCATCGGGTTGACCTCTGTGGAGGTCAGGTTTTGAGAGCATTGAAAGAGGGTGTGCAGAAGTTGCACCGGCGGTTGAAACTGCACTGGGTGGCAGTCCAAGTCCCAGCAGAGCTGATGCCGAGGTCGGTACGGGGATTGCTCCCCCTGGTCCTAATCCAGGCAGCGCGGGTAGTCCAGGGTGCGGTCCCATCGCTGCTCCAGGTGGCAACTGTTGTGCATGCATCTGTTGGAGTAACCTTGGCAGGTCCGCTCTCGGGGGCTGAAAACAAACGACCGGATTAGAATAAACAGGAAAAGTTAATAGAGATGATTTTATTAGTTATTCGGATGAATAAATTACAGGATGCTCGTTTATTTGTTCGGCGGTTGATTTGTGAACAGAGGTAAAATAAATAAAGCATGTGTAATGCGATCGAATTGTGATTTCGTGCGGATTTTCGACAAACAGGTAGAGCAAAATTTTGCAACGACCGAATCGTGATTGAAATGATAAATATTAACAAAATCTATAAAAGCCTTGGCGGCGGCTGTTTGCGCTGAAATTCGTCGAATATTTGAGTCCGCGCGCTCCTCCGGTATGTGTATCGCGGAAGAGAAAACGGTTCCCACGAACCCCACCCCCCCCTTTCCTGTTTCCGACGGCAAATAAAATTATTTATTCGTCCAGCGGTGCCTCGGCGCGCTCTCGGGCTTACCGTGCCGACAAATCCACTTTTGCCGAGTAACACGCGAATTTATTTATTTACCCGCGGCGAGCCAGCGCACGTTCAACAAACAGACTCGGCTAACGAATCCTTTGCGCTCGCGCGCATACAACGCCCGCCCGCGCACGTCCGCGAATGTTTTCACAATTCATTTTTCTTTCCCTTCCCCCTCACCCCTGACTTTCCTTTGTCCCTGCTCGTTCAATCCAATTTAGTCATGTATCCCAACGCTCATGAACAACAATTACGGTTTCGCAAAGCGACTCGGCCGGATACGAAATTCAATATACAAAAATGCTCTGTTATGCTTTTTTTCGCGTTCCTTTGAAAATTCAATCTCCCAGACAGTTGAACTGAATTTTACAGATGAAATTTGAATGTAATCAGGATGAAAAAAAGAAGAAAATAAAAAAGAAAATAAAAACGGTCATTGTATGTTCGAACGTTGTTTCTGCATTTTAATGAAATTAAAATCATCCCGCGGAATTAAAGTTTTAAATTCAAAGGGTTTTCATAAATGTATATCCCAATTCAGTGCAAGAAATGTGTTTTAAATTAAACCATTTCAGGGTACAGTTTTAAAACACTTGCCAAACGTTTGAATCTATAAGAGTGTTTTATTTTGAAACGCCTAACCTCAAAATTTATAACTAACCGTATAACCTCCAAGTGTTTTAATTCCTCCAAACGTTTTATTTTAAAACACTTTTGAAATAAAACAGAAAAGCCATTTAAACATCAAGTTTGTACTTTTGTTTTATTTTAAAACACATCGACCGAAAGCTTTTTTGCAGTGAAATCATTTCCATCGACATGGATACAACAGAGTCCGCCAATGACAACGTTTCCGCCATAAATTGAAATTAAACCGAATCAACATCAATCTTGACTATTCGTCAGCGTACAATTTAAACTGATAAATGAATTGATCTCGGAGCTGTGCGATTTATAATTCACAGTATGGATGCGCGTTTATAATATGCTTGCGCACTCAAACCAACTAAAACCAACGCTCCGCGGTTCTCTTTGCAAATCCATCAAACGATATATGCACCTATCCGATAACGTTAACTAATTAACTATCGCAATTCAAAGCCATATCTTTCGGTACGTTGATTGCAATACATCTACTTACAATGATGTTATAATTATTATCTTTGTCTAATCGCACATCAGGTCTGAACCGATCCATAACTAAATTTATATAATTCCCGATGCCGGGAGGATAATTAAAAATTTGATTAGAATGTATAATTAAAGAAAATTAAATTAGAAAGACAATGGCAGTCCATGAATCATAAAAGGTAATCTCGAACGTTTTCAAATTAGCAGTTGATTTTGTATCTAAAAATAATTAAAATTGGATGTACCACAAACTTGATTCCAATATTTAATTAGTCTCCGTTTAACGAGTTTACAAATTTTGACTTGAACCCGACATATATCAATTAGGAAGAAATTTTTTTTAATTAGTCCTGTTTGGCTGAGTAACTTTGAGACCCCACATTTGTTTTAAGCTTGTTATAGCAAAAGATTGATTGTTATAGAAATGAACAATTTATTATTTATAACAATCTTTGAATCATAAGGTATTCATTTTTGCAAAGATACACTATTCATCGGATCTCAATTTTGAGAAAATAATTTTCAAAGTTGACCAAAAACTGACTCTTTAACTTGGGCGCTTACTTACGTAATTTATCAAATTGAAGCTAATTAAACGTGATTCTGAATTATTTTCATATTTAGTCGCTAACTTGACTTTACTGTTACTACTAAATCGTACTAAACGATAAATGAAAAACTGTAAGGGTTAATTGGGTGGAAGGAGGAGTTGAAAAAATAACGAGTCCATGACATGATCTTCGTCTTGGAAAAGTTTATTGACGTGGTTTTTCGTAGGCCAAGAGTTAGGAGAGAGCACAGTCAGAAAAGCAAAGATAATTTATCGCTGAGAAATGGTGTGTCAGGCTTTTCTCTGTCAAACAAACCGCCGCCTGTTACTTTAACGGTTCGAAGAGCGTGTCGGTTTAAGGGAGTTCGCGCGTGTATACATACTCGTTAGGTAACGAGGTTGGTGCGGGCGGACGGGCGCGACGAATATTCCGGGAGTAGTTTGCCGAGATAATTAAATGGCTTAACGATATAATAACCCCGCGTTGGTTGGCTGACTGTACCTCCACGTCCACACCTGCACTTAATTCCCGCACATAAACTTACACGAACCTTTGTGTATGTGTCGTCGTTAATCGCGGCTGGAAAGTTGAACCACGTGCGTTCGTAAATCCGCGTTCGAGACCTGTAAAACAGTCCCTTGAACTCCGATTGTATCAATACCCATCTTTCTCCATCAAATCCACTCGTGACCGATTTCCCGATTAGTCAGATTCCTCATCCGCATAAACTTTTGTTTGTGTCAACATTTTTTTCAATCTTACTTTTCAACAACACATGAGTCTCAATTTCGTATATCTTTCTCTCGTCGCAGTATTTTACACTCAAGGTAAACAAGAAAGGGTAAATAATTAAGTAACACCAGAGGAGATTGGAAGTTGCTGCCATCTGTTGGAACAATGTCAGTGGATTGAAATTTATATCTTGTTGAATCCACGTTTTTACGCCAAGTCAGTTGTTCCATTGGAAGATTATAAGCACAATTTAGGCTGACTTGTTTTTTTTTTGCTCAGTGTTGGTCGCATTGCTGCGAGTCAGCAACAAGGACAAAACACTGGCAGGAGAAATTGCGAGGAAGAATAAAAAAGCCCTGAGATACATTTTGCGCGTTTCGAGATTCTTTGGGCCAAGTGTAAAGAGGTTTGGCTCGCAGTTGACACATAAGCCCCAGCCACCTGCGACCCATGCCAGGTTCGCTCGCAGCAGTTTTTGTCAGCTGACGGGGCTGTGGACCTTTGACCTTTCGTAATAAACGAGAGCTTGATATCTGGCTTGATGTCGCACGCTGAATAATAAATAACCAACCGTGTGATTGGCACTGCGACCAGCTCGAGAATATTCGATAAGTTGTATGAGATCGGGTCGCCAATGCCGGTTGCAATTTACGTCGATGGATTATCGACAATTACGTGATCGCCGCAATCAGCAGGATGGTATAATGGCGTGCTTATTAGAAGAGAGGGTGACAATCACAACGTTGCAGTCTGGACCATTTTCATCCGAGCGCAATCACGCAAAAACGGGACAATGTTTTATGAAAACGGCCGAGTGTCTCTTTTGATCCAATTATTGTGTTGAAAATGCGCCTCTTGAACGGTCGGATTTCTTTTTTCATCCCCTCTGGTTCGTTCATTCAATAACAGAAATATCTTACCGAAGAATCGCGTCTCTTAAAGGACATTTTGATAGAGAGTCGAACATCGCTCGACCGAAGGCCTTTGTGTGCCGGAATAACTTCCATTTACATACGTCGGATTCGAATAGATATGTCCTCGAGGTACCTACGGTCGCCCGAGGGGACGACGAGACTTTTAAAGCAGTACTCTTGGAGACTACGATCGATGTAAGGTCGAGTGGAAGAAAAGTCAGAAAAAAAACTTTGGACGAGAGGAGAGCGAGCAAGACCGCCACCTGGCGGCTGTTGTGCGCAAGAGAAACGCCAGTTCAAAGGTCATCAGACTTCTCCACGGCTATCTTATTTTCTCAACTTGAGCATATTCAATAGTTTCGTTATCCTCATCACACTTTGGATATTTTCGAAATCGAGTTTTCTCGGTCGGTGTCGATAGACCGGTATATGTGACATTGCGCCATCTGTCGGTGTAAATTAAAAACTTATTTTTGAGGTTAATCTTCTCTTGAATGGTAAAAACAGATTGGAATTATTATTCAGGCAGACATTAGATGTAATATTTTATAATATTCTTTAATATCTATAATGTCCGTTTAATATTTTCTGATCATTTTGTACTGATAGGGTGGCAGTGAATGAATTTTGAATGAAGAGAGATGGTTATTTCCTCGACAATTTCAAAACTGTAAGATAAAAATTCTGGCTTCTGTTGTTGGGGTGTTGGCGCCACTGGTCGAGGTTTAATTTATACTCTCCTCGGCCGAGTTGGGGTTAATTTGCACGGGTCCTTATTCTGTCTCTTGGAGCTGTATTAGCGACCAAGAGAGGTAAAGTTGGAGGACCAGGATAAGAGGCCTGGAATCGTCGACTGCTGCTAAGGATTTGGCGCACGTAGCGACAAGTTCGTGGAAGTTTGCAAAGGGCGGGAATGCTGATTAGTCGAGCCATAACACTACAGCCCAAGCAGTCGAGATCCCGGCAAAGATTTTGCCACGGGATTCACAAGACTGGAAGCGAGATAACGCGCAGAGCCTGGTAGTGAAAAGCGGGAGGGGGACCAAAAAAGGAAAAAAGAAAACTTCCACCTTGGCTCTATGATTCGGTGAGGGTCGAAGTGGAACGGGAGAGGCGGCTTAATAGGGAGGAAATTGAGTGCTCGAGCAATATTGAAGAGGATTCGGGATTCGCGGTAAGATGGAGTGGGGAATGGATCCGCTCGTCCGCTTTCGCATTCCCCGAGCGTAGCGTCCTCCTCGACGTAAGTGTGCGCCGTTGAGACGCCGGATACGATGATACACGGGGGAAATGCACTTACAGCCAATGTGAATTGACTCGATTCGCCCAATCATACGGCTCGCAATGCCCTGGGTGATATTATGCATACTGATAGCCGACGAAAATCTATTTTCTCGTCAGATATCCAAACCGATTGGCCAAAAATTTTGCGCCCACGGCTCTCATTACTTACCCCGGTCATGGTCTGCAGCTCTGACATTGTGATCTGTTTTGCCCGGTCCACAGCCGAAACCACTTGCTGCTGATGCTCCTGGGACAGGTACGGCAGGATTTGAACGATTATTGCGTTCAACCTTTTGGCGATTTCCGTCTGTAACATGAAATCAAATTTGCAATAAATACGTTTTGGAATTATATTTCAGAAGTAAAAAAAGCTGGAAAATAGTTATTGAGACTGAAACTTATTGTCCTGCATTACTTCTGACTGTGACATCTGTTTAGATTATATTTTTATGATGAAAGAAAATATATTTTTTTATGAAAAAAAACAAGTTTAAATTGTTATTAACCCTACATGTCATGCTAAAAATTTGTTATTATTAATTATTAAGTTTAGATATTCAGTCTACTTTACAACTGCTTTCACCATTTGATGGTATGCAGAGGAAATCGAGGCCCTATCAATATTTATTTCGACATACATTTGACACTTTTTTTGTAACTAACAAATTTTTTCCAAGTGGTTGCCTACAGGGACAAAAGTATACAAATATATGTCGAATTTATATTTATTTTATATTAAATTTATATAAGTTATTGCCGCTTTATAAATAATTTATAAATGAGATACACGTAGAATATATACGAATATATTTTAAGTATATAAAATATATGTAAAATATATTTTGAACTATATTTTTTTCCGTGTGGGAGGCCGCTGTATTAATGATCGGCATCAGTATTAATTATTATTAAACGCTTTTATTTAACTTACTAGGAAAAAAAAAACGAATTTTGTGAAAGCAATGATCATGATCTATCTTATTAAATTTAATAAAACATTGCACACATATGTAACTTCGATGCCAATACAATGTGGTGGTGTTTCTAGGTCAATCCCACCCACGCATAATCCACTATCTACCCACGCCACATAAAATCCAAATTTTCTGAAATTCGTGTCACTTTTTCTTCGTTATTTATTCATTTGTTCCAACAAATTGTTAACAATATATGTTCCAACAATGTTAACCTTCCGTTAAGTGCTCAACTTTTTTATTAGTGTCAAAGTAGTAGAGAAAACTGGTACGGGTGTATTAATTTGAGCGTCATTTAGACGTGACGATCGTGTTAAAACTGACTGTCGTGTCTATATAACAAGACTGATGAGTAAACGCGCCATTCAATCACGGATTTGAGAAGAAGTTGCAAGTTATCTATACCGCAGCTCTAATCTCTTCTGGCAAAGCTACACGAGCTAGCAAAGTTCGCGCATGGTAATGCAGTGGTGCGTATGCGTTAATGTGTTAATTAATTTAAAGCAAGGAACGAGAGTCACGGTATACGCAGAGCGATACACCGAGCTCCTGTAATCCCGCTTCAATGTTCAGTTTAATGCACACGCTTCTGATACTTGTCTGCATAGATTTTCGCGTCTGCACACACTTTCATGCTACTGCCAATTAAAACTAATTGTATATACCTTTGTTCGTGCCGCTCGCTTTCATTGTAGACGCAGACACGCATGACGCAACAATAACACACGGCTTGTCGATAGAATAAATAAATAAATAATAAAGAAAAAAACAACTTTCATTCGCGTTGTATATAAATAAAACGAGCGGGCAAACGGGAGAGTCGCCGATTGCCGAGACATTCAATTAAAAAAGTTGAGCCGACGAACTCTCGACGTTTTTCCTCCTTATTCCGATTCCACAAAATGCCGGAACATTGATGAATTTGCTCGCTGAGCGGAAACCACCAAGAAGCCTCGGAACGAAAAAGACGATTGCCAACGTATCGACCGTGTTTACGTCTCCGCACTTTTAAATGGAAGACTGACAAGAATTAAATTAACCTCGGCGTTCAATTGTCATTACAGACTGGTTTTCTCATTTCGGATTCTAATTTTTTTATTCGAGAAATTTCATTTAAATGCGCCATCATTGTATTATTAACTCCAAATCTGCTCCTAATGCAACATATTTTTTATATTCTAAGAATAAGAATAAGATTCTAAAAATAATCATAATAAAGTTATTAAAAATTTGTTAGAAAACATTCTAAAACAAATCATTACACTTGCATAAAAAATGAATATAATTTACAGAACCATATTTTGCTTAGAGTTTATGTGTATTAGGGTACGTAAAACTGTACTTTATAAAAATACCGGAGAAAATAAAAAACTTAACTCATATGAGAATAGCATAACAAGTGTTGAATTTTTGTTTCCCCAGTGTATTTACAAAAATTGTATGCATTATTTACATAATTGGATTATGTAAATATTTGTGCAAACATTTACACGAATTTAAACCTTTCGTAAAATTGTATAAAATTTGTACGAAAATTCAAACCCGCATTATTTTGAGATTGATCTCATAATTGTTCCCAATTCAGTCCCACGTCGAAAGAGGATTGATTTTTTTTTCGTCTTCTGATTTTTGAAATTAAATTACAGGAAATTCATGAAATTTATCGTCAGACGAGGGCATGACAGATGAAGCTCGCGGTTTTCGATCGGAAACGGAAACTGCCAAAAGGAAGATTAATTCGCACACGAACAGACGTAATGGTACACGAATGGTGGCAAAATGCATGAAAGTCGAAAGCAAAACGGACGCGTACAAATAGCCGACGGCCGTGCCTAACGTTGTCGGTTCTAATTCTCTCTCGTCACCGTTTAAATGAACGGTGGATGCTAATTGAAATATTGCGGTCACTGAAATTCTTGGCAGCGAAAGAGCGCGCGGTCGCATTGCGTGCCAAAGACAAAAGCCAAGTGAAGAGCGCATAATGAAGCAATTAAAATAGAAGCGCCCGCGATAAAAAAGAAAACAAAACACAAGAACCAGTCGAGCATTTTTTGCTGTCTGCGTGCGTAATGTATTCTATTAATCAAATTAAGTATTTTCGGTTTGGCTACAACGACGTTGCTAATTTCTCTTCGGGGGAATTTCGCAACCCGGTCGAGCAACAATGTAAACTAGTTGTAGTCGTTTGGATAGCGACAAGAAAACTTGGCGGAAAAAGTTGTTCTCGACAGATTTTTGGCATCGGATCGGACGAAATTTGTCGGTCGTGTAATTTAGCGTAAATAACCGGGCGTACAGTATAAATTATACGACAGAGGGGAAAGAGGGAGGGAGAGAAAGAAAGAGAGAGAGAGAGAGCAAAAAAGATTAAAGTGTGTATAAGACAGGGTCAAAATAAGGCCAGGAATGAGATGGGTCAATGAAGTGACGGAGAGAAAAGAGAGTTGTTGTTTTAATTACCCGCCGCCCTCGGAGTGGTAGTCATTAAGCCACTAATTATAACGTACGCGAAAATGAGTCGAGCCATCCGCGCGAGGGAAAAGGATGTCTTGAGGAAATTGTACTAAAAGGCGCAAGGGGCGGGTGCAGCAGACGTAATTGCGTTGCCGAGAAGTTTTCCCCGGGTGAGAGTGGTTACCAAGAAAATAATGAATGAGGTAGGCGGACTCGAGAAGGGTGACTCGATCCCCTCGACGTCGACTTACGCCCACACACCCGGCAACTTCTCGAGCAAATAAATGAACAGCTCCGTTTTGCATTTTGCCTTGAGTGTTTGCCGCCCGAATCGCGGCAAAAGGTGTCGCGCGGAAAATAACTATTTAATTTGCTTTGATGCGACGCGCAGAGACGAGAGCCTCGAGCAATACTTTTTCTCCGCAAGAGAGGGCGTTAATTAGGAATTCGCTCGAGTTCGTACCAATTAAATTCGCCGGGGCAAAAAAAGCCTCCCACCCACGCCCTCCCTTTTTTCACCCCGGATCGATGGGGATTAAAGAGTTAATCAGATGAAACAGCTATTCCACTTTCGAGAGCATTTGGAGAAGAAAGCGAGGGCCGACAGAAATAAAATCAGCGAGCGCGGTCAAAGCTGAATGTAAAGGTATACGCGGAATGAATAAATTAGATCCGCAGATCGAAAGTAAACCGGATTAATAATTGAATGCTGCAGAAAAATTGATAAAGCCCGTGCTGTGTGGAATTAGAGGGGTGCCCGGCGTCGGAAGGGTATATAAAAATCTGAACAGGCAGAGCAAATTTACCGAAGGTGCGCGCGGACTGTTCGAATTGTCTGCTCGAAAATCGGATTAACCTCGCGGAAAATGTCTTCGTTACTTTCCCAGTAACGTTAAAACTCAATCTCGTTCTGTTGACTTGGGGTGAAAAAAAAAAAAAAAAAGAAAAAGTCCGTAAAAAAGTTGCAAAATTTTTCCGGATCGAAAGTACTTAAATCTCATCCAGAGGAATGTTTTCAGATTATCGGAACAGTTTTCAGGATCAATTTGTCTCTCCGGGTGAAACGTTAACTTGTTCAATTTTATATATATTTTGCTTGTCGTTGGAAAGACGAGGTAGTCGTGTTTACTGTCTTATCTCCATTTCCGTCTTGGAATTTCACGCTGAATTGCGAAGTGCTTTTTCGTGTGCCGAGATCGATTGCACGCAGATGCCACGTACCCGGTTCATCCGGATGTAAAGCGCATGAACGGGTTATGTACGTGGGGCTCACGGCATGAAAATGCGCGACGAGAAAGTATGCCAATAAAATTGTTCGCCTGTAAAACGGTGACGTGAACCGAATGCTTTTGTCTGCCCGAAGCTTCCCTCTCGTTCTTGGTACTCCGATACTCCGCGGGATACCTTGAATCCTCTTTTTTCCTCCACCCTCGCCGCGGAGAGACATAATAAAACACGAGCGTCGCAAAATCGAAAAGAGAGTTTGTCGATCATGATTCTGCAGACGACGTCGTGTCGAAATTACGAAACGAAAAGTTGTTGCCGCTGTTGAATCGTGACTGCTGAAAATTGTCACGAGGCATAATTGAACTGGCGAGCGCCATTTCCAACGAGTGATAAAAACGAAATCCCCCTTTATATCAAATGCATCTACCCGCGAGATAAGGTATCGTGATTCGTGAGCGAAACACGACTCCGTGAAACAAACATCTGGATCCCGGCCAAAAGAATTCCACGAGGATTTCGAATTCAAGCTTGCTCTCTCTGGTTCGTTTTTTTTTCTTTTCTATTTTTTTTTTTTTTTTTTTTTTCATTTTGATGCAAGTTTAATCAACGTGAAATTGTTCGACGAGTGTCAGAGAGAGAATCCGGTGTATATTGTTTATCGGAGTGTCAAAGGGTTTGCCGATTGGCCCCCGGGCAAATTCATTTCTCGCAAGTTCGCGGACGCTCGAACTGAATGCTCAACTGATAACGTTACACACCCCGAGGACGTCTGGATATTCAGCGCGATGGCATCCAACGGTACACTGCCAATTCTCCAGCCGGTAATCGCCTCACAGAAGTAAGTCAGTTTGGACGCAGGCTATTATGCAGCGAGTCCCGTACAATCTTGCACCAAGTCCTTGGCAAACTCTCATATAAACAACGGGCGGATGTGCCCGAGATGCGCCGAGTCCTGATTGCGAATTCCACGGAGCTGTGGGGCTCTCAGCGCCGGCACGTAGTAACAAAGCGGGTGGCGTTAAGGGCGAACTATAACTGTTTGTACGAGCACGAATCGAAACGGACCGAAGTGCTCTCACAGTCGATCGCGTCTTCTGTGACACACCGACCGCATCGTATACGCTTTGTGCATGTGCCTTTTATACGCCACGTGACGCACACAACCGTGAAGTCTCGAATCGAACTTGTGTGTCAATAAGATAGTTCAAATTACGTCACAGATATACACACACAGACCGATAATTCAAGTGTCTGTTGTATCAACTGTACAAGCATTCTGTATCAAAGTAATCAATTATTCAAGGGGTTTCGCGTATAGATGTAAGATCCATTTTGCCATTGGTAACAATGTTATGTATTCATGTTTCAGAACTCTGGCTGCACTTTTATTTACACAACTAGACAATGTCGCGCGCGTTTCATGCAACTTTGCGGTTACAGTAATTGTATTATCTGGTATAATATTATTTCTAAAATCATTTGATTTTAGAAATTTAAATCTCTAAAATCATATGATTTCTTAATTTTAAGTCTTTAAGTTTTTAATTTTCATAGCAAAAAATAATTTTTTTTCGAAAATGAAAAAAATAAATTCCTCAATTTATAGAATTTTGAAAAAATCCTATGCTACTTTGTTGACATTTACATATAGCTTCAGAATCTTCAATTGAAATTGGTTTATGTTGTTCCAGGTTTGCTTGCAAATGTCCACCAGATGAATCCTTTGTTTTTGCAGTCACTCAGCTCCAAAGAATTCATTGGAAGGATTTTTGTTTGAAAAAAATGTTTTCGTACACTTTGAATAAAGATTGGTGATGTATAAAAATTTGGGAAGTTTTCATCTGTTCTCTCTTAACTCGAAAAAGTGAAAAAATCTTTAAAAAAGTGACTATAAACTTTTTTGAAAAAAATTTTACTTTGCCCAGGGTAGGGTTCCCCCTTAATACATGAAGTTATCTTCAGAGCCAACTTCAGCATTTCCTCAATCTTATTAGATTGGAGAAGTTTCAAAATTAATCTTCATTTCAGTTTAACTTAATTATTATTTCAATAATAATCACCTTTGTAAAAACAAGGCAGTTTCACTTGTACATAAATTATTTTCCTGAATACAAAAAAATAACAAAATTCTGTACCAATCAGCACCATGCTACTAAAAAAGACATTCCTGTTCTCAAAAAGGCCATTATTATTCGACACGATTAATCACCGCAAACTATAAACCCTAGCGTTTGCAGCAGACTGGATCCCTTAATTCCGGTACTTTATCCCAGAGCAGCAATCCCTTGGCGTAATAAACTCGAATAAATCATGAGCAACTTTTTGGGTCGTCTAAAAGGCGCCGTTAATCAAAACAAATTCATCATCCAATTTTGCAAATGAATTACCCGAAGCGGCCGAAGGCGAAATTTGTGCAAGATAAGCGGCGGCGCGCGACTTTTGTTGCGGCGCGCGGAATGTGCCATTGATGGGGAGCAGAGGCGAGCGCGATTTATAGCCAGGGGGAGAGCTTGCGATAGCGAAAATTGGTCGTATAAATATTGGAACCCGGGCATTGTCGGTCGGTTAATTTTCGCACCGGCGACGGAATTTCGATGCTTCGTCACACCGAACGCAATATACACGAAAAGCTCGGCGCGGCAATAATTGAAAAAAAAAATAATAAATATATCGTCGTCAAATCATCGGCGGACCAATGAAACGCGGATTCGTCATCGCAAAAGGCCAGCTGGAAAAGCCACCGGATCGATATGCTGCAGGCTGATGAAATTGCGAGTCTGCGAGATGTTTATCTCGCGAGTTCGATTGCTGTGCTAATCGTTGGGGCTTTGACTCACTCGCCTTTGGGGTGGGTGAATTTCGAGTTAATACACAGCGAGCGATCGATGGCCGCGTCGCAGGATCACTGAGGTTGGTAGCAACGTCATTGCCAAATGCGCCGAATGAGATATTGTGCACACAAGAGGACAGAATAAGTGGCCCCCGCAAACGTGAGCAGGCTCGAAGATCAGGATGTTGCAACTTCGGTGAGTATACTCGTCTGCCTGCCTCCCCTTCGACCTTCTCGTTCTCGCCCTCGAGGACTTTGCTCGTTGAACACATCTATGGATATAATACGCTGATGTTGGTACGACGAAGCCACATTACACGCGAGCAATGAGAGAGCCGCCGGCACAAGTGTACGTCACAGACAGACTCGCGGTGTTGAATGCTCTGCGCAATAGCTTTATCTGAGACGGTGTGCATCTTGCCGAGAATTATTCCGCACGGCGAATCTCGAGAAATTCATATCGAGCCACGACACAGAGCAGAACGAATGCCTCTGACGGCGCTGAATCCTAGGCACGTCGGGGGCAAATTGAACTCCAACGACCAAGTCATTATCACGATTAGCACTTTTATTCTCTGCCTCGGTCAGCTTCTGATCCGGCGAATTAACCCGGACTATGTATTTATGAAATCGCAGACAATCGATGTTCCAGTGATCAATACCAGTGAATATTCCGCTGCGCTCTTGTATTTTTTAATTCTATTCTGTATAATATAAAAATAGCTTTAATTTTACACGGAGAGAAAAATTCTATCAAATATTCATTCATCAATACAACACAATACAATACAGAAAAACGAAAACATTATTCATCAATGAAAATTTATTGAACTGAACAGTATATGAGGGACAAATAAAATTCGTACAACAATTGTTGATACTTGGAGCAAATTTTGATGAATGAGCCTGAAAAATTACTATTAATTTGGGAAAATTTTTTACTCAACTTTTAGTTAAGTTAAAATGTTAGGTTTAAACTGTAACTTGAATTTTAAAGCAATCGTTTTTCAATCACTTAACAGATTGGCAATCGCACAACTTGAAAAGATATTTCTGTGGCTGTAAGAAAAAACCAGTTGAGTGCTTTTTTTTATACATTTAAGTTAAAAATATATTTTACGTTGTTTTTTTTATCTACTTCTATAAGACGAACTCAAAAAAGTGTTGCTATTGAAAAACTATAATTCACAAGTTTTAATATTATTCAGAACTCTAATTTTGTTTGAAAAAATGTATCAAGTTTTATTTTTTAACATTTTCAATTGGCAGTTAACTTGTTTTTCCTTACAGCCACAGATTTATAATCAGAGTTAAACAAAAACACTTTTTCTACTGAAACTTTAATATTAGACCATACTACAAATTTGATGTTAAACTTTTATTTTACAGCACATATGTTCGAAAACGTAGTTTAATATTGAACTTCCTATTTTACAATGTGTTGAAGTATTAAAATAGCTGTCCGCAAAATGTGATAAAGAAATGGCGGAAGATCAGCTTCGTGACTGCGGGTCATAATTAAATTGTGGAAAAAAAAAACTTTTGTCGAGCTGAGTTGTTCTGGTTCTCAGAAACGACGCGAGGATAATCAACAGTTTGGCACGACGAATTGCATATCTGCAGCTCGCTGCTCCTACAAGTTATGGCTTCCGGGTAATCTTAACAGCGTCTCCTGGATTGCCAAGTGGCTTATGACGGGATTGACCTTTATGACTTGCTCGGTTGCACCAATTGCACGGCGCCTCCTCATTGGTTTCCATCAAGTCGGAGGATGCGCCCGTCTTGTCGTCGGGTATCTAATATCCTGAGTGCCCCTAATTCGACCCCTACAAGCCGCCGAAGCTCCTAATCGATCGGCGGGCTTTACGAGAGCGAGATCGTCGCGCAGATAGTTTAACTCGCTTGGGTGACAGCGCAATTAGGCGTCCCAGGGTAATTAACGTTATTCCAAGGCGCGCTTTTCCGGCCCGTCTTGATTAAGCCCGAAATTGACGAGTACTCGATTATCGCACACGTCATTAGCCCGATCGATAAGATATAATTTATGCCTCCCCGCGCGCGCGCTGATTTACGTCGCGACGCTAAACGCCTCATCATCAGTGGTTCGGCTCAAGTTATGGCTCCAACGCAAACAACCTATATATTTCCATCTTTATATGACAGATACGAGCCGCTGTGCATTAACCCGACGCGCCGTTCTATACATTGCAATATGCGGTTACGTCCCGTGGCTACTCTACAGTCGCGGCTTACTCCGCTCGCCACTAAATCCACCTGCCATAAACCAGAACCTCCCTTTGGTTATGCATTCGTATTATTCTATCGATTAGAATAACTGAAACACAAATTTAATACTCCGGATTTCATTACGTTCTATTAAAGTTTGAAAATAAGCATCAGCTCAACTTACGAGTTTGTCACTGTTTTATCATTTCAGCTTTGAAAACTAAAATTTTCTTGTGGAAATAAAAAATAAATGTTTTTGTAAACTTGTTAACATTTATATCTCAACTGTTTCGACTCACATCCTGTTTTTCAAATGATGTTCATTTAATGTAATAAAGATTTATTTAATTGAGTGTAAAGAAAATTTGATTCAACTTTAAATAAATTGTTTTGTTTTCCATATTGCATAATAAACGACCCCTTAACGCTGTATCCTAAAACTTTGTAATCGTTGCTTTTATAACTAAACTACAATATGTAAATTGGAATAGAACCACGAATATGAATTTAAACTGAATAATAGTGGTGGTAATTATTAAAATTAAAGTTTAAGACTTACTTTAACTCATGAAAATTTTTTGCGTCATTTAATTTCATTTTACCGTTTTTATCTCGTATCTTGAAATATGACATTAAAATTATTTCATTGATTTGTGTTTCAGTTTATTTTATATTTTATGTTTCAGTTTTATTGCATCGAAAATGCAATAAAACAAATGTAACACTTTTTAATACATGGGGCTATAAATTTTGTTTAGGAACTTGTTATTATCTAGGTTCGGGAACAAATTTTTGTTTAATCGCAGTACAAATTCTTCGCGTATCATTAGCGTGGTCGGGTTGAATCGCGCTTTGAGTAATTATGCAGTGCTTTGGGTCAGCCCGTATAAAGTATATGCAAGCGCTTATCCCACGTCCTTTCCTTTGCACCGTTCGTCCGTAGCCGGTCTCTGGAACCGCAAGCCGCAGCGTGCTACCGGCTTGATTAAACCCGCCATAGACCGCCATTATCCCTGATTGCGCTAAACATTAACAGCTAGATCGTGGCTCGCTCCGAGAGATATCTCTCTCTCCACCTGGGCTGCACTCGATTATCGCTTCGATATTCTCCCAAGTGCATCGCGCGCAGTTTCCTTTGATCGAGTGCTCCTCTGAGGCTTTAGACGCGAATGATATATCTGCTCAATCGCCCTCCCTTTAAAGCTCACTACAAAAACTGACTCTGATAAATCGAAGCGTCGGAATCTGTTTCCCTTTCTTCTCTCCCGCGTGTGATTCATAGGCGCGATCAAACTACTTAAGCTGTTTTCAAATTATTTATGACAGCCGAACGGCTAACCCGATATATTTTATAAGCAACTTCTCGCCAACGACGAAAAAGGCGCTGTCTTATTACAAGACTTATGTAGATGCTCGGAGAATGGATGTTGGGCAAAGTCGACGAGATGCTACGTGTAATTTATAAGCTGTTGGTGAACCCGCGTTGGGGTGCTTAAATCATATGTCGTGTACGCGTGTCGAGATAAGTAGTCTAGGATTAATGCTTTGTCGCGTAATCGAACTTATTACAGTTAACCCCTTTTAACGTCGGTTATATGATGCCGGCTGTATATAGAGTTGAAATATTAATTTGTTGAAAAAAAAAACAGAAAGTCCAAAATTTTATGATTTAAGAAAAAAATTATATAAAAAAAACCAAATGAAATAAGCTTTCTTGACATATTGCAGACTAGTTTTTCTGCTGTAGGAAATCGTTCAGAAAATGTTAAATCATTCTTTTTCTTCATTTGTAATTTTGTCGTTCTTTTATATTTGTTGTCAAGTGACCCTTTAGGGACACAATAATTTATTCCGATCATATCGGCCTCTCGACCAGGAGAGGAGCGTCATTGCCAAGTGTGAAGTTTTGCTGGTACGTGATTCATTTATCGGTCAAGTAATGAAATTTATTTCCGTTTATCACAATAGGTTGCAAGTGTTCGGCACTGGAGAGATTATGAAGACTTCACGAACGAGTGGGTCGGCATTGGTGACGTTGAGTGCAGATAACTTGGCTCGGGGATCTCGTTGAAAATCCACGTTCGATCGCTCCGCCGGAGCAGAACAAACGCGAAAAAGCGCTGACGACTCTTATGTGCGGAACGTGGTGAGGATTCCCAAGCGTTAACTATCGTTTGCTCTCGTCCAAGTGGATATAGCTGTGATGTCAAGGATGAAGCCGAGCTTAGACACACAAAGGTACCATCGCGACTTTATATATATAAAATATATTGTTGCACTGGTCGAATTCGTTCTTGAATTTAAAGGCAAAGTTGTCTTTTTTTTTTAATTTTATTAAGTCTTGTTTTGTTGGTAGAACTGTGAAAAAATTTGTTAAAACTTGAACCGTAGCACAACGGTTAGAACATTGGACTATCACTTCTGGGGTAGAGTGTTCGAATCTCGGTGATTGTGTTTTTTTTTTTTTTTTTTTTTTTTTTTTTTTTTTTTTTTTTTTTTTTTTTTTTTTTTTTTTTTTTTTTTTTTTTTTTTTTTTTTTTTTTTTTTT
>JAPYZS010000623.1:0-38114 GCA_030522925.1 Trissolcus japonicus | reverse complement strand
TTCTCCAGCTCTTTAATTTTTGCCTCGATCATTTCTGAAGATGCTTTCTGGCCCTTCGAGTCGTCTTCTATCTTGGTTTCATAATAATGAATCTTGCTGACCAATTCTTCAAATTCTTTAGAATACTGTTCCTTTTCGCTCTTTTCTTTCTCGAATTTTTCTAAAAGTTCAGTGTTCTTCTCTTTTTCTTCGTTCCAGTTCTTCTCCAACTCCTCGATCTTCTTCTGGATCATTTCTGAAATGTTTTCTTGACCCTTTAACTCTTCTACCTTCAGTTCAAGAGACTGGCACTTGTCTTCATATCTTTGACTCAGTTCTTCAAGTTCCATGACTTGGATCAAAAACTTTTCTCTCTCGTCCAAATAATCTGTCAATTTTTGTTCCAAGTCCTCAATTTTTTCTTTATTTATTCTGTCCTGCTCTTGCAGCTGTGCCTCTTTGTCTTCAAATTTCTTCATTGCCACATTCATTTCTTCTTCAATAGCAGCCAGTTGTGGTTTTTCATTTCCGGCCTGTTTCATCAACTCGATTTGAGCATTAAGTTCCGTTAACTTGATCTCGTAGTCCGCGTTCTTTTTCTGAAGTTCTTTGAGATGTTCAGATACGTCTTCTTTTTGAAGCTCCGAGTTCAACTTTTCTTTCAGCATAATCAATTCCCCGATTAACTCCTGATTTTTTATTTCAAGATTCAGAATCTGTGCTTCAGTTTGTGACAACTGAAATTGGATTTCCGCAAGTTGAATCTTCAAAGAATCGTTTTCTGAGAGCAATGATTCCATGGTTTGAGACAAAATGAACATTCGGTTTTGGTTATCTCTCAGTTTTTCTTCCGAAGAGTTCAGGCGGAGTTGAAGGTCCTCAATTTTGTTTAATTTTTGCTTCAGGTCTTCATTGAGCTTGTCCTTATCCGATTTCAGTGACTCGATGGTACTTTCATATTCCTTGACCTTGAATCTGTTGTCTCGAGGGGATTCACTGATCTGTCTTTGCAGGTTTTCATTTTCCTTCTTCAGTTTCTCCATCTCCTCAGTTTGACTTTGGAACTTCTCTTCGAACGATGAATTTTGCTCTTCTAGTTCTCGTTGCTTGACAATGAGCTCTTCCTTTTCTCTCCGCATATTGCTCAGCTGGTTCATTTTTTCTATCAGAACAAAGTTCTCCGCTTCCATGGTTTGGACCTTAGTCTGCAACTCCAAAATTTTTACCTCGTCCTGTTTGTTCTTCTCGGAAATAGAGTTCCGCTCTTGCTCCATTTTATCCAGTTTGGCTTGAAACCCAGCAACTTGATCTTTGAACTCTTGCAACTGATCTTCAGTTGATTTCAGAAGAACTCGAAGTTCACACTTTTCCAAATCACATTTTTTCGAGTGGCAATCTTCGTCTTCAGATTTAATTTTACTCAAACTCAATATGTCTTCAATCGCATCTGGGTCCAAGTTTTTCTTAAAAACTGAAGCCTGGTCCTGATCAGCAGTATCACCAGCCATAAAGTTTTCATTTGCCTTCATCTTATCCTTAACTCGCAACGCGTTCTCCAGTTGCTTCTCCAGTTTTGCAATATTCTCTTCTTTGGTCTTTAAAGTGTCAAGTAAGCTTTCATTTTCTTGCCTCACAAACCTCATCTGATTTTTCAGTTTTGCAAATTCATTCCGCAGATCATTTTGTGCGTCCTCTGAACTCAGCTGTTTTTCTAATGATGTCACTTCTTTTAAGGTCTCCAATTCGTCGATCGCGTAGTTCAGTTTTTCTCTGAGAATAGATTTCGGTGTTCCTGGAGAGGTGGAACGTCTGGACGTGCTCAACGTGCTCACCTCAGATAGATACGTTACTTCATCAGTATCACAGAAAGTGATTCTGGGAAGACGGGTAGGAAGTTCGAGATCCTCTTCTTCTTGTAATCTGATAGTCTGATAGAGTTCCATTTCGAAGTCTTCCAAGGGGACTTCGGACTCTTCTGCGGTAATATTAAGGTCCAGTTTTTCAGGAATCGGAGGCAACGATGTCATAGAAAACCGGGGAATCAAAGAATGTCGAGCTGGTGCTGCCCAAGTTTGTCGACGTTTCGTTTTTTTCTTGATACTTTCCTGATCGGACTTAGATGCACCACCGATGATGTTCTTTTGCAGATTGTTGATACGTTCTAGCAGTGCTTGGTTCATCCGTTCAGTCTCTTCCAGTTTGTTAGCCATCTCTTTAACTTCATCTGATTGAGTTTGACCGTCCATGCTCTGAAAGATAATGAAACGATCGGTAAGTATTTAATTCACAAAAGTGAAACAGTTTTTTTTTTTTCATGTGAAATAAACTTGTAAAAAAATGAATGAATAATAAAACAAAATAATAAATTGTAACCTGTAACTTTTGACTTAGTGTGTCAATTTGTTTTTTGTATCGTCTGAGCAGAGCAGCATCGGACATAACTTCATTCAGTTGAGGTTTGTTCTTGATTCTTTTAGCTCGTGAGGCAAAACTAAATGTTAAAAAATAAAAAGCAAACGGTAAATGATAATTAGTACGGATGTGCAAGAAATCATAATCCATGCTGTTAAATGATTTAACAGAATTCGTATAATTGACTGCTTCAATTATTCGGTCCACAAAATTTGTAAACTCTGACTGAATAGTAAATTAATATATTATTTTCAGAAATAATTTATCTCAAACTCTTATGCGAATTCTGTTTTCCATTAAAAAATCTTATAAAAATGTTTCAAACATTAGTATATTTATAATAATCAAAAAAAGTATACGTTTCTTATCTAATCAAAAATATTAAATTGATGGCGTATGAATAAAAGTCGTGATGAAAAAATGTTCCAAATTTTGTAGAAATGAATTCAGAGTTTAAAAAGGAAAGAAGGGCAAAAGGATTTTTCTAAAATTTATGCCAATTACATCGTAAAAATCTTACCAATTTTTCATGCAACGATGCATGGAGACAATCAGTATGTCCATTATGAATATAATTTCTATATCATCAATCCACATTTAGCTAGAGTAGAATAACAACGGTTTAAGAATATAAATTTTCAAGTCAAGCTGACTATTCCAAAGCTCAGGATGTACTGAGCCTGAAATGTTTTAGACAATTTTAAAACTGTTTACATTCTCATAAACTAGATAAAAAAATTATATCCTTCAAAATATTTACTTTATTTCCATGAAATTAAAAAGATAAGAATAATTTTATATTAAATAAAAATAACGAAAATCTCGAAAAAATTTATTTTGTATTTATGTTTTTTTTATAAATCATTAATTCATAAAAACAACGTTAAAACTTTGATTAGTATGATAAATCAAACAAAGTTTGAAACAATTGAATTGAAGGCCTATAACCTCATTCATACCTACTCAAGTCACGTGGCACACGCTTGTAACCAAGCAAAAACAACCAATTTTTCATTTCAATTAACTAAGATTTACACAATAAATAAATAAATATGGCAATAAATAATTTAATTTACAAGTCAATATATATAAGAAGACAGACTACATTTTTAAACTTTGTCATATATACAATCAACGACAAATCAGCGTTCTGATGCACGAAACGAACTGTCCACAAAAATTTCCCGCCAATTCTCAGCACCGTTCCATTCACAAAGACCACGCTTTTCAAATAAGAAGTAAACGTTTTTTTCACAGTTGCATAATATTATCGGTTGATATTTGATATCCAATTTTCATTATAAAAAAATTTTATACCGTTTTTATATTGTTGCACTACTTTTGATAATGCAAAATTGTAACGATTTTTGTCACAATTGCTAATCACATTTTTCCTAATCTTGTAATTGACATAAGATTAGAAAACCCTCTTCAACCCTTTATATCGCACAATAAATATTTTTAAAAACTTAGAAAAAATAACATTATGAACGTGTTTTAATAAATTTAATCTCACTTGAGGGTGTTTAAAGTTTCCTCCAAAGATGCGGGTGTGACGGCACAAATGATTGCCGTCATAGCGTTACCGCCGAGAGATGCTTGGAGAATCCTCGTAAGTTTGCTGTCACGAAAACCAACATAGTCAGCTTTTTCGCTAAGATTCATGATAACTTTTCCCAATGCGCTCAAGGAGAGATTGATGTGTCTTCCTTCGCGGAAACGTTCGCCAGTTGCACCGGTGGCACTCGCTCTTTCCGACCCTGCCAAGTCGACTAAATTTAATTGAGATACTTGTACGGCTCCATCAGCATCGCTGTCGGTTTCTTTGCTCTCAATTATCTAGAACAAATTAAATATAATCAATATATGATCAATTTTATTAACCTAATTAGTTCGTTCAATTAATAAAAATTGACATTTTTATTATTTTTATATGAAAAATGAACTTTTTACTTATATATTTACTTACAATTCGAAAGATTGAGTGACTCCGGCTACTGTACTCATTCATATCAGTTTTTCCAATCCTCCTGTTCTTGTCGCCGCGTTTCATCAATGTTATGATATTTTCTGGCATCTGTATCACTTCTTCTTTGCACTTGACGACAACCTCACCATTTTCTTCACGTACCTTGATATCCACCTTATCTTTGTCCAACAAATCGTTTACCCGCTCGTTGTAGATCTCAATATAGGCCACTCTGCAAATCAGATCGCAACAATTATCAGATACACACATACCAGACCAATCTCTTCTCAACCTCTAATATTTATCTAAAAATTCATGATCATGAGTTGAAATAAACAATCAATATCAGATGATAAGAATAGTTCAAAGTCTGTAAGTCTGAAAAAGCGAATTTTGTCTAGATGTAATTTGGAACATGATGTCCGTGCTATTGGATTATTTGAATAAAAAAAAAGCACAAACCGTAACAAAAATTCTCGGTTCGTTGATTGGATGGCTCTAAATATGTGAGTAACCGTCTGGGGGATGATTCCTGGATCATTTTGATTACCCATCATTGTAAACGTTTTTCCCGAGCTGGTTTGTCCATAGGCAAATACTGTCCCATTAAATCCATTGACCGCTGCGTCAATGACCGGCTTGACAACTGTATCAAAGACTTCAGCATTTGTAGTTGTCTGATCAAAAATGTGATCTGAAAATGTTCGAATTAATTAGTATATGACATGAAAAGCATGAAAAGAAAGCACATCTGTTTGTCAATAGAATGCAGTCGTTATATCGAACATAAATACTAAATCTATTAACTGATTCAAAATATTGTGTCTTACAATGAACCAAAACTGACCAGTAAATAATGGGAATTTAATATGAAACTAATTAAACAAATTATCGTTTTATCATTTATGCTTCGTGAAGCAAACTGGTAAAGCAAAACAACAGTAAGAGAAAAAAAATTATAACGCCAAAGCAAGTCGCGACAAGGTTATGTTGATTGTTGAACCAGACTAGTCGGATGGACATTGTGAAAATTGTTCTTACCAAATTGAAATGCGTTGTCATTTCGTTTCGAGTGGATCGTGTTTTCGGCGACTGCCCATTCGATGCCCATCTCGTCGTCGATCTCACGTTGTATTAACGGCCGCACTTTAATTGCGACCTTAATGCTCGTCATTTTGTGGGTTTGGTTTTTCTTGTTTTATAAATACATAAATTAAAAAATCACTGTTAAAATTTTAAGGCACAAATCGTTTTTGTGACGACCATCCGTGCTAATTTAAAAGTTACACTGTAACAGTACAAAGACACCACAATCGTCGACGATAACTGCCAAACTGCCACTTGCCTCATTTGTTTTTTCGTTCAAATTTGAAAGCCGGCCGTTCGATTGGCCGGAGCTCTCAACGTTGCCAACTCGAGAGAAGAATTCGCAAAAGAGAAAAAGAGCGATGATATAGAAAACTATTACCTTTTCTTTGAGATTTCCATTTGAAATGTATGAGATAAAGGTTGTTTGTATAAATTAAGACCAAATTATGACGTTTTTTTAATCAAGCAGTTGTCAAAAATAGCTGGACTAGTAGATGAATTTGAATTTCGCGCGTTTTAATTAGGGACTTTTTTTTAGTAACATAGGAAGTAAAGGACAACAAATTGTATTTTAAATTGTTATTGTTTAGTTTGACTTAATTTAAAAACTACTAGCTTTTATATATTGACGTGAGTTGTCAGTCATTTAATCGTTTATTTACCAACTTATTTGCATTTTCCAGTGTTTTCACGGATTCGCAGATGTGATTTGTTGATGTGCAAGTGTAATGTCACATAATGAAAATCAGCTGGATACATATTGTCATCCCTAAATAAAATGGAAATCTGTAACTTGAATTATTTTTATTGTCTTTACTTATCCAAGAATTTAAATATGAATACTTCTTTCCCTAATAAACAAATTATTTCTTTTCAGAGATTTCGCAGATTTTAACCAAATGAATTTAATCAACATCACAAATCACATAAATTATAAAAAACGAGTTCTTTTATTGATGACTTCAACATCTCAGTCATATAATTGAGAGGCAAATTAAGAGGTATTTATGTTTCATTTAAATCATCATATCATCGATTATCATAGATATTTTCAATCATATCAACAAAGCTAATATTCCCAACTTTTCAATCGGAAAGTTTTTCAATTTTATGGTTCAATGCAACAATGTAACAATGTTCATCAATTACTTCAATCATTTTACAGAATACATAGATAAACAAACAACAAACGCCCAGGAAACAAAATTTCCAGTTGCCCGATAAGTTCGACGTGAAGTTGTTTCCTAATCGAAGGAGGTGGGAGTGCTGGCGGAGAGAGAGTGTCTGTCATCTGGTTGATCAAACAAAGAGGCAGCTAGAGGAAAAGAGCAGGAGCGCAGTCTCGTGAGTTGCACTGCCTGGCGGTGGGCGCAAAGACACATTGACGCGAACGATAGCGCGACGACAGGACCATCCGAGTCCTGACGACGATGCGAACTAATTCGGGCACGATCGTGCTGTGGAATCGTAAGTAGAGGCGGCGTCGCGACGCTCGGCCGCGCTGCACCCCTGGCGGAGACATGGAAGCCGACTATCAACCGACGCCTAGTCCAGCGCGAGCTTTGACAGGTGAGCGTACACTCGAGCCAAACAAAAAAGGCGATGCCGATTCACCTACGCCCGCTGAATAAGGCGCACGCTTGCTTGCCCACCGTTTTGCACCAGGGTTACGACGGCTGACACGCCAGCCGATAAGCGCTTTATCGCTCGGATTGATTTCGACTGTTGCTGGATGGCTCGCTCGATTTTGTGCACAATTTTGTGCTGACTCTTGTGTTTGTTTGTTTGTTTGCGGCAAGATGATCGATTTTGCGGAGAATAGCTAATAGTTTTCGATCCGTCGCGAAGCCTGACGATGGAGATATGGGTAATTATTAATGGGAACGGAGAGGCGCTGGCTAAATAAAATTCAATTTGCAACTGACATGCAAATACGCCTCATCGCCACCCAAACGGGTTGTCCACGATAAACGCACCAGCTCCTCAAAAATCTCACTTGTCTCCAAGTCTGTCAGATCTTTCCAACTGTGTAAACCACAGAAGGCAAATATGTTTTATCATACCTAGTTTGTTAACGTGCTAATGACGTATTTGATATGAAAAAATTGCAAATAACGAGTGCAACATTTTGTTCACCGAGTGACAAGCTTTGTTTGGCCAATGAAAGTTCAATTGAAAAATGATTCAAGCTTAAAGTTGAATGTTTGGTGAAATCAAAAGCTTTTCACTTCTTTTTTTTATTGCTCAGTTGATTGAAGCTTCATGGGTTCATGATGCAAATTGATTCCGATGAATGGCACATGATCTTGTTAAATTTACGTTACAGAATTGTGGCCACGTTTCTAAATTTACGGAATGGATAATTTAAGGTTGTACCACAGCTCGAAATAGAAATGTTTAACGCAAAAAAATTGGCCGTAAAATTAGGATCGCATGTAATTGAAACTCATCGTCGGGTGATTAATTTGAATGGTGGCAAAATTTCTTTTGTCGATCGACAGATGACTTTGATTATAGCTCGTTAAAATGAAACGTGCAAATTTAAAACGGGCACATAGACAAACTCTGGTCGTTTGCTGCCGCAAGTAAAGAAAACTAGGAACTAGCGTTGTACTTTAATTATTCACATTTCTATTGAATTCATAATTACCTGGTGAATCTGAATTCTAAATTTATTAATACCCTAAATCGAGCTGATCAATGCTGATTAAAATAAATAATAATCGTTCCCCAATTTCTCCCCCTTCAAATTTAATCAAAATAAAATCCAACGCATAAATATGCATTGCTAGTTGAGGGACAAATCTCTTATCTGACAGGCGGATCGGCATGAAGTAGTGGGAAATATAATAAATAATTCAGCTGGAGTGTTAAAAAAAAGTTGCAAATTTCGACGAGAGACGAGAGAACCCACCTGGACAGTTCCTTCTTTTTATGCACACGAACATTTGGTTTGCTCGTTAATTTATGCTCGCGCACGTATTAGCTTTTCTTTCTATTAAAATGAGAGATAATGCAGAATGAGACTTTTCAAATAGCTCAAGCTTAGAATGATTATATTATTATTCAAACGTGGGCCGTCGCGAATGTCAATTTATTTCTTTATTTTTTCCCTCCCGATTGAAATTCGTTCCAGTACTTCCATATATGATTATTAAGATGTGGGGGAAATCAAATTATTGAAGTCTTTCAAGCTTCCAATCACGTTAAGGCCATTTATTAACACTGCTGTATGAAAATTAAAAAAATAAAAAAAAAATTGATATGAAAACATAAATTAAATGGGACCCACATATTATTTTAATTGCACGCGTTGAATTGATCTTGAATTAAAAATACATTTATGCAGGTATTTTAGGTTCATGAACACTATTCAATTGTGAGCTCAACGTACGCAAATTACAGAGTATTATCATTGCACAAATATTTGTCCGATGAAATTGTCGTACCAAAGCAAGTATAATATTTAAAAGTCTCATATCACTGGCGACAGCTAAAATAGCACAAATTTCAGATTTTAATTTTATTACGTGGATGTAAAATTGCTTGACTTGAAATGCACCGCGTATTGAGCAATCAAACGGGGATATAAAAAGGGATAAAGGGATAAAATGTGATACTTTATGAAGGTTTATTATTGTTGAATGAAATGAAAATTGACCAATTTTATTTTGCAAAAAAAAACTTAACATTTTATCTCCGCTGTGTTTGATTTCTACAGAGTAACCATAAAATGGAAATGAAATTGAACAATCAATTGATAAGCAGTCGTAAAGCAAATATTAAGTCATTAGAATAATTTCACTTTCTCTGAGGTCGTAACTCAAATTATGATTGCGTAATGTTCATGAAATAACATTTTTATTCAAAATGGTGTGAAAAGCTCCAGCGATTCTCAGTTTGGCTTGTGACTTAGACGATTGAAGCGGGCACCACGTTTGCACTTTGCAATATCAGCATTCAGTGTCTGAATTCGGAGTAAACTCATTGATCTTCTGCGTGATGATTCGAGGAATGACATTTTTCTATTTTGTATTTTGAAATATGAACTCAGGCTCACACAACTCTTCTTATCAATATGACAGCCCTGAACAATGATGTGGAGGATCCCTACCCGAGTCTGTCCGACTACCATGACTACGAGCCGAATTTGGAATTTGATGACACCGAATTGCAAACGTCTTCAACCAATGGTGAGTTACAAATCAACATTTTAATCAGAGAAAAAAATATCTCGATTTGCAATACTTGACATTGAAATTCAAATATGGAAACTGAGTTGGACAACTTGGGTCTTGCACAAGATTTTCGAATTGACTAACTATTTAATGAATAATAATTTCCAAATTATGTACCATATACTAATTACTACTTTTGGCAATCGTAGCTGTCCAATTATTGGAAGAGAAACTGGATTTGAACGTGGGAAGTGTTGTGACAGGGATAGATTATTTAGAAAGTCCTGTGAGCGATGGAACAATTGAAGAAAACTTTGAGGAAGCTCTGGTAGACGCTCCGATCATCGAAACCGGTGCGTAACCTTTTTCATAAATGTCGTGACATTCAAACTCAAATGGAGCAATCAAACAATGAACGAACAAAGTTTAAGTTTTATAGAAAATCGACTATGGAAATTCAATGAAAACTGTCAGATTATTTTTTTTTATGTCAATAGAAAATTGATATTAACCTGTTTCTATTTTTTACTTCAACAGCGGAAGACTTGGCTGTCCTCGACGAAGAGCTAGCAGACGAGGAAGATTATTCGGACATCGCTCGTCTTGGTATCGTCGAAGTCGTGGGAGATGATTTTGCAGGCCGTAAAATAATTGTCGTGTCGGCATGTAAATTGCCTGCTATCGGCAAGGAGGCCTTCAATCATGCGAAACTACTCAGGTTTGGGCTTCTGCAAATCGTCCAGACTAACCGGATGCATGGATTCTGATGTCTGCCTCAGAGTGCTACTTTTTGCACTGTTCTAATAGCTCTAACCATTTTCCAATTGCATAAATTCAAACAAACTCAAATCAAAAAGCTGAAATAAGAAACATCGATTTGTGGAAAAATTTTAAACAAAATAAAATGTAGCGGACTGAGAAAACAAATAGGTCAAAAATTGCGCCCTATCGATGGTTATCGATTTTGTTTCTTCTTTTGATGATAATATTTATTACGTTTTATGATAATGATTTGATGATAAAACGTTTTTTTCTTTTTTTCATTTTTTTTCATTTACGCTGTGAAATTAATCGGTGAGATCTAATGGCTCGTTGGCATAGAAAAATGGTAAATTTATTTTGGTGAGCGAGGAGAAAAAAAATATTAGTCCAAAGTGGTTCAAGTATCCTCTCAGAGCACATCAGTCGTGTAAACTCTCGGATCCCCTGGAAATCTTTGTTATTCATGGACAATTCACCAACGTTCTTCCTTACATTTTTATAATGAGAAAGTTTTCGAGAGTTATTTACTTAGACACACTTAGACTATTTATCATAAATGAGAAGTCCAGAAATAGATCTCGTTGCCATTGCCATGAGAAATACGAATTCATTAATTAGGCATATTGATTTCAATTCTGTAGTAGCTATTTATAAAAAATAAGATAAGATGAGAACATCATTTTCTGATAAATCAATTTCAATCTTTGTACTTAAACTTTTTCAATTTAAAATTTTCAAGTACGACTTCAAGATATGTATGGATTCGGAAATTATTATTATATACAACATAGTTTCAAACATTGATGATGACATTTTATTACAGATATCTCACCCACACGCTGGACACATTTGTCGAACAGGACTATAGTCTAATTTACTTCCACTGTGGTCTCACGTCAAAAAACAAACCTCCCTTGTCATGGTTATGGCAGGCTTACAAGGCCTTTGATAGAAAGTATAAAAAGAATTTGAAAGCCTTGTATCTAGTACACCCAACGAGTTTTATTAAAATTGTTTGGCAGATCTTCAAACCAGCAATAAGGTAAATTGAAAAAAAAAATAAAACACAAAATCAAAAACAATGCACAATCTTAATTAAAACATGATTCTGAATATTCAAAAACATTTTTACTTTTCAGTGCTAAGTTTGGTCGAAAGATGATGTATGTCAATTATCTAGAAGAACTGGCTCAATATGTTAATCTTGATCAGCTAATAATTCCGCAACAGGTTTTAGAGTACGTTTAATGAATTGTGAAAAAAACATTAAAGGTTTTGTTCAACATTCTTGAACGAATAAATTTTGAATTTGCTTTCAGACACGACGAGCAGATAATGATTAAAAATAAAAAGAATTTGCCTACGAGTCCGCCACCGAGTGCAGTGGCAACTCCAGTGAGCACAACCCAATTTGGAGCGAGTCTTCAGTTTATTAAGGAAAATAATAATGGCGATCCTATTCCTCCCATTGTGCGACAGTGTGTCGAATTTTTAGACACACCTGACGGTAAGATACACGCTTCAAATTATAATCACACCCATTACATTTGTTTTCAATTCAATATTTTAATTTGAATTCATTCCTGGCAGCCCTAGAAACGGAAGGAATATTTAGGAGATCGGCAAACGTCGCGGTTATCAAAGAACTTCAGACACGTTGTAACCAGGGACTGCCAGTCGATTTCCAAGGGGATGTTCACATTGCGGCAGTTTTATTAAAGACCTTTTTGCGCGAATTGGACGAACCGCTCATGACTTATGATCTGTACGACGAAATAACGCAATTTCAAAGTAAGATTTTTGTTAGATCTGATGTGACTCATTAATTATGCTCACAAATTAACATGACCAAATTTTTTCTTCCAGCTTTACCAAAAGACGAACGCCCGCGACGGGTAAAAATCTTGATACTGGAGAAACTTCCGGAAGATAATTATCATCTGTTAAAATATATTGTACAGTTTCTTTCAAGAGTGAGTACATTTTGAATTTTGTTAGACGGTGATTGACGGTGCAAGATATGGGAAGTAATTTCATGATTTTTGTTCGTAGGTGATGGACAGGTGCGATTTAAATAAAATGACTTCAAGCAATTTAGCGGTAGTCTTTGGCCCGAACTTGGTGAGAGCGCCTCCAGCGCGAGGCATGTCGCTGTCAGCGATAGGACCCATCAACCAATTCGTTGACTTTGTGTTTACGTACCAGGACAAGATATTCATCATCTAGACATAATCAGATTGTCTTTTATAGTCAATGGCCTAATCAGTTCTCTGTCGACATTACGACACGAGTATTTCTATTGTCCATTCCAGACTAGCGCGGACGTTCAAGCCACTTCGATGATCGACAACTAACTCGAATTATCGCATTTACATCAACACAATAATCGAAGTATCTCTTTTATAAAGGGAGGGGCATGCCAGACGTATTAACACCAAAACCTCCGATAGCCACCGGTTTTTTTTTAATTGCGTGACGAAATGGTATGTGCACAAGAATCAATCAATCTATTTATATCGAAAAGTCCGAGGAAGGGTGGAAGAAAAAACATTCGTGACTGTATACCAAAGATATAAGAAAAATTATCACGATTAATGTAAAGAGTAATTTTATTATATGAAATTTTAAATTAATTTAGTTTGTAATCGAAGGGGTGAATACAGGATGGAATGAAGAGAAGAAATGCGATGGACCAGGGAGGTTTTTCTTTTCATTTCCTATTGTCCAGAAACAAGTTCACACATTCCACAGTTCGGGTTGGTTTCAATCATGCCAAGACTGATTCGTAGGACGAACGTTAGTTTGCGAGTATGATTTTCACGGCTGTTAGAATTATCCTGTAACATAACGATGGTGTAAATATTATAGACAACACTGATGTGTATAAAATATATTGAAACAATGAGAGAGAGAAAAAAAGGAAGGATGGACAAAACAGGAACGAATAAAAAAGTAACTGATATACTGTTAAGCGACACTGCAGTAGAAAGATTTTTAAGCGACGATGATAAAGGGAAGATATTATATGAATTATAGAAATTGTATATTGATGAATTGTTTGGACAACAGATGAGTCTTGTTATCCGAATTGCGGTGGCGCTTCGTTAAATTACGCGACGGTGCGTTATTTTTTGCGAGCATCATTTTTCTAATCCGTCTACTACCTATATTCTTTGACGTTTGAAAAACTCTTCAAATAGTACAAATCATAATCGCTGAAAACGATTCAACGACGCACGCATTGTTCATGTAATTTCACTTTTCACTGACGTTCACTCAATGTTATATTACATTTGTGTCATATCTGTCGCTGTCAAATTGATTCTCCGTATAGTCGAATAAGTGATGAGCGTCAAATTTTTACTTTCAAATCAATTAAATTTTCACACTCTAGTCAAAAGCAAATGTATCACTTGAATCGAGTTTTATGGAAAAATAAAAAGCGGAAAGTTGATAGAAAGAAAAACATGCCGAGTAAAAGTTTGATGGTGTCGTCGCACGGCTGTACTTTATTATTTTTCATTTATATACACGTGAGCTATAGACTATCTATAGATTCAAACTTTGTCATTTTGCGATTAACGATTGTAACGGGGTTAAGTTGTGAAATCAATGATATCAATTGATGTCTTGATGGTTGTACGACATTTAATTATTTTTTGGTCATGTTTTATTGTCTTTTAATTTTGTTTTTCTATTTATTTAACAGTCAAACTCGAGGGATTATTTTTTATTAACATGAATAATAAACTGCATGTATAACGACAGAAACTTGTCAATAGTCTGTTATTGATTTGCTATGACAAACATTTTATAATCATTTCTTAAGGGCGATGCATAAACAAAAATTAACAAAGTTTATTTTTAATATGAAGTAAAATAAAAAAAATTTTAAATTTCCGATTTTATGTATGAATGTTAATTAATCGATCGTATATATTGTAATGGAACAACGATTTATATATGATTTACACTTTTATGTGATAAATAAAAAATTAAGATTGAATAAAATCATTGAGAAATTTATATCAAAGTTGTTGTAATCATTTTATTATCAATTAAAATGTTAATTGGTTTGTAAATAAAGTCCAAATAGTTATAAGAACATTGGTTGGTATAGTTTTTATACAGTTTTATGGTATATCAGCGTTCGAAAGTGACCTGCGTGTATACACAACGTAATCAAAAAATATTTCAAGCTCCTTGTGCCAATCAACGAAAGACTCATTTTCAACGCTTTCATTTCTTTGATCGAAGTAGTTTTATCACGGAGAGTTTTATATACAAATCATTAAAAGACATGAAACCTGATTTTACTTTCCCACATAAATTTCAACTACATTAAACGCTGTTTATTAGTATTAAATTATTTTACATCATTGCATCACATTGTAATCGATAAACCTGACATTCAATGTGCCATAAAAAAAGCGCTGCGATAATTGTTTCGCGTTTATTACTAATACATGGATCCGTTTATACAAATTATATTTACTTGTATATGCACTAAAGCGTAGTATTTATTGTTTAAATACATAGTGAAAATTCTGTACAGGCAAACATGACGGGTGTCTTTCTTTATCTTGATGGAAAATAAATACAAATACAACTAAGCACGTGTAAACAAATTATCCCAAGAAATAAGTTCTCCGTTACGAAAAAAGGAGGTAATTGAAGTTGCCTCATTAACACCCGACATTTGTCTCTAATCAGTCTGAGTTGAAAATTCATCCTTAAAAATACAAAACAACTACTTTTATCAATCATCGAACACAATTATTGAAAACGATCATTCGTTATCAACCGCTGTGTTTTCCCTCACACATGATGTGACACATTTGATCGCATTATATACAATTTCTCAGAGATCGACAATTTTTTATCACAAGTTAGTGATTTTGTGACGACGAACCACAGCACGAACTCTTGTGACTATGACTCTGCTCGTTCTCATCTTCAACCACCACGACGTTCCGCCGCGTGCCGTTGTTTCGCGATGAAGATTTTTGTTCAACTTCATCCGCGTGCTGCATCATGCGGTGTGTTAGGTCCAGGAACATCTCTTCTATGTTTCGATTCAATTTGGCAGACGTATAAAAGTGTACCGCTCCAACTTGTTTCGCATATCTAAAATCATAAAAACAAAAAGAAATCAATCGTTTTGTAATAATTTGTCTGTAAATCAATCGTTTAACAAAATTGAATTTTAATAAAAATTACAATCCCTTAAAGATTGACTAGTTTTCGAATAATTGAAATTTTGTAAATATACTCGTTGCATAATATTAAACGTGAGGTTTCGTGGACTGAGTATTATGTAACGATAACAAGAATCCAAACTTACTCTTCCGCCTCCTCGACCGTAACATTACGGTCTTTTTCTAAATCGATTTTGTTTCCGGCTATCGCCAGACAAATATCGCTTCCTAGCATTTTTTTCAATTCCTTGACCCAATTTTTTACCTGCAAATTAAAACTGAATGATTAACAATCTGTTTTTATCATCTTATCAGGTAACACGACATTGGAATGAATTTTATTGGTTTATCATCGATGCATGGTGTTTTATATTGAGTTCGATTTTCTGGTTTCACTCTGTACAGCGAACCTTGCACTTGATATCACGTTACATTCTTGAGATCGGATTCGTGCAAATATTGACAATGAAAGTTCCTTGATACACGAGTACATTAAAAAATCAAACTTGAGATCAACGATTCTTGGATTTATTGATTCCGTAATATTGTTTACAGCGATAATGTTTTTTTACTTTGCGAGATTATCATTAATTTTATAAAACATTTTAATTTGGATATTATCTTTGCAAAAAATCTTACTTTTTGAAATGTATCTTCATCAGTGATGTCGTAGACTAAGATCGCACCGTTTGACATGCGATAATAAATTGGTCCTAAGGCATGGAATTTCTCTTGTCCAGCAGTGTCCCATATTGCTAAATTTACCCTTTTCCCATTGATATTCAATTTTTTGTTCAAAAAGGATGCCTGAAAGAATGTCACATTTAGATTCAACGTTAAAAATAATTAACTCAAATTATAATTGGATTAACAAAAGTATGATACATTTTAAGGTTATATTAATATCAAATCAATTAGACATTTTTAACAAGTCCAATTGAGCGAATTAAAACTAAATTGAAAGACTTTTAGAAACACCCACCGACACTTTTTGAATCAATGAAAATAAACTAGAACAATGAGGAAAAAGTTTATCGAATTTGCGACAGTTCAGTGTATTTTTTCAAATAAAAAATTCATGACTCATCCGGAGCATTCAAGTTATATAAATTTATAACCTACACCAACCTCTTTTATAAATAATAAATAAAATACAAGAAAGTTCAATTTTTTTAATCTTGTTATCATTATTTTGTAATGATAAATAAGATTTAGCAATTCGAAGGAACAAGTCTGTCACCTAACCTGCAAAGTCGTGATGTGCTGGTCGTTGAATTTGTCCTCGACGTAGCGAAGTGCAAGGGACGTTTTGCCCACACAACCTTCCCCGAGTAAAACGACTTTGAAATTGTAACCATTGCCACCAGTGGTGGCTGAACTGGCCATTCTCGTAAATTTGTTGACAATCACGTACGCGGCTTTTCGGTGTCCGAAGCACTGTTCGTTCACGCAAAGCTATCGAACATAATAAAGTGGTAAAAAAATACGCTCAAGTCGATTATATACCGCTTGCGCTAGTATTTTTCTCGGGGATTAACTAACGTCAAACCAAGCAGAAAGTCAGCTGTTTTCACCTGTTTGTACTTTAAAGACTCAAGAGTCTAAACACTTGATGTCAAATTGTCAACAGATGGCTATTGTTGACTGCACAGTGGCGCCATCTTACAATTTGCTGATTCTCTTTTTATATTGTTTTGCAACTTCGATTGTTATGAGTTGACATAAAAAAATTAAACTTTGTTATTAACAACATTATTTTCCGAAGGAGCTTCTAAAAAAAGTAACAATTCCATTTGTTTACATAATTAAATTATAACAAAAACTTGTGACCAGCGAATGCAAAAACTGGTGATTGGTATCAAAAGTTTTTTTTTTAGTATCAATTAGCATTTTTTTTTTATTTATCGAACGTTTCGTACATAATTCCAAGTTAAAAACAAGGAAATACCTTTTAATTATTGTTAATTTGTTTTTCAGGTCTTACCTACGTCATTGCGGCCAGCAAAAATTAGTATTTTACAACAAGATAAAAACGACCGATTAAAAATGCTGGATCAACAAACTTTTTTAAAAGACAATTTATTATACTTTAGAATTTCTATCGAGGTTTAAGATGATGAACAAGCCAGGATGAAACGCACAAGGATTTAAGGATCGGAGTTGAAGTAAAGCCGAAATTCCGATCACGTACCCACAGTTGGACGAGGGATGATAAATTGTGCATCTTTAGAAGTCTCTTCTAGAAATTCGTAAAGGAAATTTTTCTTCGTATTTTCGTGAAACATTGAGAGCTGAATCGAAATTTCTTATATGTAATTTTATATTTTTTAAAGTCAAGTTTACAGTTGTAAAAATGATAGATCACAATATTGGAGTAATCAAAATTATATCAATTCATTATCAATGATTTATATTGATAAGAAAAAAAGATGAACATTGATTTTGCAACAAAGTTTTGCTGATGAAAATTATCATTTTAATGATCTAATTGAATACATATTCATCACATTTGTCAATCCAGGAAAGCTTTCAAAAAGTGGCAATGCTCGCAAAAAGGCGTTCTTAGCGTCAGCATCGGGCAAAATTAATTAATCTGGTTCGAATAAAAGATGTTGCAAGAAATCTAAAGCAAAACGTCAATAATTAATTATGTTCGCATCAGTGGTGCGTTTAACTAATTTAATTAATTTTTTAATATGAAAAAATCTATTTGGTTGAACATAACAACTATCTGCTATTTTACTCTGAATGATTTAAATGGCTCGATAAATTCAAAATATGAGGAAGTAAAGATCTGAAATTTTTTTGTTTAAGTATTGCATGATTTATACAACTTATAAGATTAAATTTTTTCAGATAAGTAACTTGATCACCCACCATTCATCTTGAAAGGATTTCTAAAAACTTCCAAATTTTTTATCCACAAGCGCTGTCAAAATGTATTTATGTCAATTGTACGTCAATCTACAAAAAAAAGAATTAATCAAGAATTACTCAAAACATGAAAAAAGAACTTTGTTTTAAATTAAAATTCATTCATTTGAATACCTTTTTACTTGAAAAAAGAATTTTTTCCTTCCTTATTGCAGTTTCATCCGAGACCAAAAATCAAGCGAGATCAGGCTCGTAGGAATTCAATGAATTCCAGCCCATTTGCATATAGTCCTTGACCGTGTGCGTGTACGCGGGGAATTTTTTTTTTCAAGGATGAATAACGAAATAAGAATTTCATTTTCATCAAAAAGGCGACGAATTTTGGAGAATCTGCGAGCCATTGAAACAGCTTTTATATCTAGTTTGATCAATGTATGATTATGTTAATGAGTTATTTGCAGGATCAAGCGACGGCGAATGAGAACCTCGCACACTTCTGAATGAACCAGTGATTGAGTAGTAGGTGAGCATGACGCCGAGATTTGCAGCAATGAAGAAAGAGAAAGAGACGGACGAGAAGAAACTATTCAGGATGGATGCCAGTCAGTGGGCATGACCAATGCATGCCACCCTCTCTCGCTTCATCCAGTTCTCCTTTCGATGCGTACCTACCTCACTGTTGAATGTTCTTTCATCAGTCTCTTAGTCCACAATTGTTAGACGATGCCAAACTAACTCCAGTGATTCTCATTGTACGCAAAACTTTTATATATGCAGCTATGTGCCAAATAAATGCCACATATATGCAGCATAAATGTTGATATTTATGTTACATTTGAAATTCATTTATGGTTGCATTTATGCTTGCATAATTGTTTTTTATTGCCTGAGATCAGTCTACTGAGATTATTTTTTGAAACCTTGAAATTTTTACATAATCAAAAACAATCCTATTGTCGAGCGGCACTAAATTTTCAGATCCAAATGGTTTATAAAAAACAAAGCCGAAGGGAAAAACAAAGTTGAAAATTATATCTTAGAATAGTCATCAAACATCCATTCCCATTTTGGTCCGTCATCATTCTCTACCCAGCGCAATACCTTAAATTGTAAAATGAAATCAAAAGATCATCGGATCTTCAGTTTCCAATTATTTTCTCCTCCTTCACTTCCACCCACTTCATGCGATGAAATCGTGCTCTCGTGTAATTTTTTCTTTCTCGACTTGTTGCTTGAAAATAATAAGAAGAAAAGAAAAATGTTTGTACGCCAGGAAACAATTTAATTTACCAGTAAAAAATAATACATCCGATGATTATCTGATCATGAATTATTACCGAAAATTGCGATGACTTCTTTTTCTCAATTTCCTTTCATTTCTATGGCATGAAAAGAAGCATTTCAAAGCATTCCAGTCGCACAAAAATGTGCAACTGACAATGAAAATCAGAAACTGAATTGTGCGCCTGCAAAAGGATTTGTTATGATTTGAGATCTGGTCCGCTTGGGTCTTGGCGAGTCGCAGGATCGGCCGAGCCACGGCAGTGAATAAACGCTTAGATTGGTGGGGCACCAAGGCAACTCGAGAGTGGAACGCTACGCAAGTTCAGTTGTCATCGCGACACCGGCCGCGCGTCTGTCCATGATTTCGAAAGTCCGTGGGAAAGATCAGCGCCGTTTCTTGTACCGGAGAAAATGTCACCGCGGTGTTTCTTAGCCATTTTCATATACGACTGCAGTTAAATTTGTGCCAGGATTGTAGTGAATTTTGCATCCCATCCAAGTGACTCGACAAATGATTTTGCAATTTTCAACGTGCAAGATGTAATTTTATTTTTTTAAGATTTGAAAAAAATTTGATTTCAAAAGACACAAATGAAAATGAAATGAACACTGAAAATGTAAAACTGCAAAACAAAAAAAATTTTATTTAATTTGTTGATTGGGACTAGAAAAAAAATTGACATGAAAACGGTATCGAAGCGCGCTTACATAATTTCAAAAGAACTAATCACCTTTTTTCTTCTTCCCAGCATTTCGGACTGATCGACATGAGTGTTGTTTCAATTGCGCAATTTAACATGCAACATATAATATCGAGAGTACAAGAAAGTGCGAGTGCATGTAACCCGACTCGCAGACACGCGAAATAAACGTCACCCCGTAAGCAAAACGCGCCTATGCAACTTGTGCGCCGGACTAAATTACAATGGTGCATTGTTATGCAAACCAGCGGCACATTTTGTGTTTACATCATATGCACGCGGCGAAGATAAATCGACCGGGAAGTCGCGAATATCACGTGCGATTTGAGCACTCTGTTCTTTCTCAAAGCGCGATAACGCTCTGCTTTATTAGAGAAAGTTTCCGTTCTTGTAAACAAAAGACTAAACGCGACATTACATTGTATTTCCAAATCAATGATTTGTTATCAATTTTGAATTATCAAAAAAATTATTCAACAAATTATTCTCATTCTTTTCCTCGCGCAAAATTAATTCGACAATTATTTTGTTTCTTTTCAGATACTAATAACTTCTGCGATGAAACATAAAAATGAGCAGCTGCGAGCAACAAAAATTAAACTCAAAAAAGCGGTTGTAATTTGTTGAGAGAAGAAAAATTCAAGGTGTGGTTGAAACGAGATAAAAAAAGCGAGGTAATTGTTTCAACTTTTGTTCCGTATGAAAAAATTATTACAGATCATTGAATGACTAATTGGGTAATTATAAATTGAAGAGCGCAATTTTGGACTCTTTATACACCGGACGTCGAGGAGACACAGGTGCACAATGCCGGAACCGTGTTCACCACAGCCTTTAGGTGCTTTTGAGTCCGACGAAAATTCGGATGACGGCCAGTGTGTGTCCCGAAGTCGACCCGTGAGCTTCTACGATAATTACAAGGTGAATCACGACGTCATTTTACTATAAGAACTCGACGAAAGTTTTAGGCCTTTGCTTACACACTTTTACTTTCAACCGACGGGGAATTTTCAAAGTGAAATTTAGGTAACGTTTTGATAACACTTTCTTACACTCTATCCGTGAAAGACAAATAACATTTTTTGTTGTTTTTTTATCAACGCATTAAATAACGCAAGATTGTAAGAGAGACAAAAAAGTACAAAATAAAGTAGCACAGATGAAATGTGGGTCAAATGATATGTTATGTTTGTGAATTTTCTTTTCGATCCCGGGAAACGTTGCGTTCAAAAATGCACATCGATTAACGTTTGCCGATACTTTCTCGCATAATGATTATAGCTGTACGCGCGAGATGCCGTTTATAAATATTATGCAACACATGTTGCTATCATTTGTAATTCATGAAATCGTGAGTGCGACATCGCCGCCGAGAGTCATAAATCCAAACTTTTGTTTTTTTTTCAGTCGTTTCAAAATTTCCTTCAATTTCTTCTTCTTATGTATTCCTAGTACATTTTTCATTTAAAACTTTAATGACAATCTTATCTTGTTTCCCGTTGAGTTATCAGTATTCGAAGCGAAACCAACACTGATTTTTGACATTGTTTGAAATAAAAAAAATCCATTATTTCAATTCAAAGAATCATTAACTAATGATTAATTCATTCTTATCAGATTTTTGAAAAGGTTTCAATTATGGGCTGATTTGGGAATTGAATTTTAATTTAATAATTGAATTGTTTCATTTATATGAGAGCTTTGAAATTCATATTTGGTCATTTTGTTTCGTCCCCAACAGGTCGCACAGACGACACAACCCTGCGTGACTTCCGCGATGAGTGTGGGCAATTTAAGTCAGAATCGTGACTGCAGCGTGACGTTCGCACAGCCACCCAGCAACGGTACTAACAACAACAGCATCAGCACCAACAACAATGATTACGCGAGCAGCCGCGTGAGCAATGCCGCAAGCGCGGGCAACGTGTCCAAGATCCAGGCTCCGAAAGTCACAGGTAGGCCCCTAGACGTCAGGTTCAATGACTCGCCAGCGCCGAGTCAAGGTCCACCGTTCATCAAACCGCACGCTTATCCAGCTCCTCAAATTCGACTTGCATTCTTATGCAAAGTATCCTTTTTGGTGGTACACATTCCGTCGACCTTCCCTTACTCTCTGTCTGCGTTTAGGAGGGTGAAGACAACTGGAGTGGAGAATCTAGACGTCTCGAGAAGGGTGGCGAGTTGATTCCAGAAAAACAGATACGATAAAAGAAAAAGAGGGATGTTTGCGCAAAGTAAAAAATTTTGTAAAGATCGACTAGATGATCGACTAATTGGGGGAATTATTTTGAAAAATTGGTTTCAAGGTTCTTAAATATGGTGTTGCTTGACAAATTGCACGACGGTGCATACCAATTACGTCTTTTGTGAGCGGCCGATTAATAATGACCGAGTACTTTTCGGGTCAAATTATTTATTCGAAAGAGATATACCGGGCTGTGCGAAAATTGTCCATCGAATTTGGTATTTATGAGTTTCGGACGCGCGAGTAATGCAACGGAGTTTTGCTTTTAAATCATCTTCGCAATCACTTTATTATGGAAAGTTTAATTTATGAATATGAAACAAAAAAAAAAAAACGTTGAAAAAGTTTGTATAACAAAAAATTCTTCCAGTCTTTTTTTTTTCTTTTGATATGTATTGCAAAGCGGATGATATACGACTAGGACGGAGGATTAGTTTCAAGTGTTTTTCAAACCTTTTTAATTTCGTGTATCATTTTCATTAAGATCCGTGCACTATAATTAGTTTTTATTATTGGATTATCTGTTGATCCGCGGCGTTGGTGCGAGAATAATGCATGTGTCGTTGTTTGTTCTTAATTGTCACTGACGTAAGAGCGCACTATCTAACTCACAGATTGCTTTTCATATTCGGTTGAGATACGGCGCTAAAACATATATTTTTTATCAAATTATTTTTATTCGTACTCATTTTTTTTCAGTTTTTAGTTCAACTATTTTAATTCAGTTTTATTGAACAGATGATGATACCCTGACAAAAAGGTGCATATAATAATCATTAATGAAATGAACATATCTTTTAAACATTTTTTCCAGTAAAATTTTGTTTATATACAAACGTGCCACATACAGTGACATTTTTATATAAATAATCTAGATATGCACGGTTTTACCTTAATCGATCCCATTTAACGATATGAAATGAATAAATTACAGCTCATTGTCCTCTGTTATCATAGGTGCAGTTTCCACCGGGCACATTGGGAAAACTGCGAAGGAAAAAGAGTTGGGAAAAGCACCCTCGATGGCGAATTGCCTGTCGACCACCGTTCCTGTTAATCTAGCAGCCTCTCAAATTGCTGGCAGACACACTCCCACTCGAAACTCCCTCAGGCACAGTAGGATGATAGTGATGCACCGAACTGGCAACAGTAAGTCGTGTAAATCTTACGTGAAAAGAAGAAAAAATTTTAAAAAAGACACAGAAAGAGAAAAGAGAAAAAAGCGGGATTGAAAAATTGCGATGAGTTTGTCTACATTTTTTATCTGATATCTTTAACGATCAGCGCTCGTTGACCTTTTTTCTGCAATAAACGGTGTCGCGTCTCTCGTTGAGGAGAAAATCATCAATAAACCGTGAGCAAATCGATAAATATATAATTAGCGGAAAATCTCATTTATGACGATCAGAACCCGATGACCGGAGGATGGTCAGTTTTCTTTCCTTCAGCTTTTCGAATTCTTCGAAGGAAAATTTTACTTGGTTGGGAAAATCTGTCTTCACAGAGGACCTAGATATGGCTCGAGAATATAACTGTGATGCGTATTTTTTGCCACGAGATACACGCGACGAAATTTCTCTCGAGGGTCCGGGAGTGCCCAAGTGAATTGCTTATACGAGCTACCTTGTAGGGAATCGAACGTCGAGGTCGCTTTCATTGAAACTTACCTTTCCATCGTCCGGTGCAAGCCTAAGAATAAATTGTTGTAACGACCAGCGCACATCCGGTAGCAAACGAACGTTTCTGGGACAAAAGGTGGAATCTCACACAATACGGAATTTTCACCCTATTCATCAAAATTCACCCTCGAGCCTTAAACCATAATTATCATTCTGCTCTCAAGCCTCTTTTTGTACGCGACCTTCTTTTTATTTTTCATATCACGAAAACAACCGAAGTTACTCTCGCATAAACGTTTTGGATTTAAATTTGAACCACCATGTTTTTCTCGTCTAATGAATTTTCATTTATTGAACTGAATACAAAAATTTGATAATTTTTTTTTTCGTTTCAATTTGAATGAAACAATGTGTTCGACGAGTTTTCGAGTTTCAATATTCGAATTCAATATTTGAACAAAATGAAAATGATATGATAATGTCGATACATGTAAGGAGAATAATTATGCTTGCAAATTGAACTGTGCGTGCCAGTACGGGTCGACGCATGTATGAGTATAGTGACACCTCACAGTTTGCCGCCTATGTAGGTATGTCGTCAGTACATTGACAGTGCGAAATAAATCGTTCCTCGGCAAACAGAAGAAAAACTGGGCGCAGCCGACAGAAAAAAAATGCCTGATTCAATTAAAAGAGATTTTCTCTCTTTCTCAAATGTGTGTCATCGTTTTTTTTATTTCCCAATCAACAAAAAACCTTTCCTAGATAACGTCTGTTCTTTGTCTCGCTGAATGTTTTGTCCTTCGCTAAAAAAAGTTAAATTAAATAACTAAGAAAAGACAAAGATTAAAAAATGAAATTAACAAAAATTGATGATTGAAACATTGTTTTTTGTTTCAGTTCCAAGGAAAGTGCAGCAGCCGTTGCTGCGTCACAGGCGATTAGCGCGTTTTCTGGCATCGATGCAAATAATCCTGGGCGTCGTGGTGACGTCTTTATCGCTGTGGCTGTTATTATGGGCACCGAATTTGCCAGTCACCGACAACCCGTATTGGAGTGGCATGCCTGTACGTATTTATGCACATACAATGCCCGTATCACCGGTGTATCTTAACCGTGACTCTTGAACGCATCGGTTGCACGCTTATGCGTTTTAATAGTGCGTTGCAAAGAGACGCGGACGAGCCAGGAAGAGAAATGAGGCCAATCGATAACATTTTTATAATCTGTCCCCTTTTTGCTCATTTATCAATTCTCCTTTCATAATAATTCAACTAAAATGTTTTACAATAATTACCAAATTTCAATAAACAGCTTCTATTAAATTTTGTACACCTGTGCTATAAAATTTCTTCTTGTTTTAGCTTTTATTGTCTGGAAGTTTTGGAGTCTGCTTGCTATGCTGTTTCCAAAAAGAGTACCCGGGGATGAATCCTGGATTTTGTCTCACCATAACAAAGGTATTAAACAAAGATACAAAAATGAAATATAAGAAAATAGATAATTATTAATATTGGAACTTAATATTGTTATAAGTTATTAATTTATCTTTTTTTATTTCAGTTCATCAGTATCTCATTGGCTCTTCTATCGACTTTGACGTGTCTTGCGGCCTGTCTGGCATCACTCATCCACCTTATAAAGCTGACTCAACTGGAGTGCAGCTCGACAATGTTTCGCAACACAAGTTGCACTTGCAAAACGCCCGAGACGAAAGACAACGTGGTTCTGAAATACGAGGATCTCAGTTGTTCGGAAGTGGAGAACATTTTAATTATTCTGCTAATCTTTTCTGCGACCTGCAACGGACTCGGGGCATTTGTGTCCGGCTGGTACAGTTACCTGCACTGGATCACTCGAGTGCAAACACCCACATACATCTCAGTGAGAACCAACGCTAATAACGCAACTGTCTCCGTGAACGACAGGTGTAACCGGACCATCAACAACTCCAATCATTATCCCCGATGACAATAGGGTCCCGGTGGTGGCACGATCCAACCACAAGACATACGCTTGGTTTAAAGATAAAAGTAACAACGAAATTGTTGTAACATCTTCGGATTTCAATTTTTTGTTATAAAAAAAAAACAAAATTGTTTAGTAATTTTTGCAAAAGATAAAAAGGTTGTTATTTTCTAGAAAGAATGTTTTTGTTTAGCCACTATGTGTAATTTTTATGAAATATTTTGCGGTAAGATGCAGCACAGTATTTTGTAGTGAAACATTCCCGTGTCACTGTTCAGGAATTATTACGCATAATTGTACTGTTAGGAAACGTGTATTTGTTATAAATCTGTACTTAAATTTAAGGGACTAAAAATTGATAATGCATTTGTACAGATCGTAAATGCGGATAGTTGTGAAATGTAAGATTTAACATTAAAAAAAGTACTCTCAAAAATAAATTGCTAGATGCATGCCGTATAAAGGGTTAACGACTTTAGTATTATTAGACTTCGCTGAAAATTCAAAAGATAACCACTTTTTATACAAATTTTATTAGCGATATTATGAAAGAGAGATTGCTGTGTAATTTACATAAGAGAAAATTGAGATACATGTTGATGAATGGAGTTGGTTTTCAGGGATGCGACGAATTGCAAAATAGTTTATAATGTTGTGGATGAACTTTGAAGTATCGTAACACTGTAGATACATTTTTAATTGTAAATAAAAATTTTTTTTATTAATTAGTGTACTATTTTTAACGGTTGAATATTGTCCATCGGTCTTTCATTTACATCTCATAAATATATTTTTGTACAGGCTGGCCGTTGACAAAACATCTTTATTGATATTATACTTTTCAAAATAAATTATTGAAAAAATTAAAAAACTAATTGTTATTTTCATTTCACCCAAAAATCATAAATACAGTTTATTTAGTTCAGGAAAAATAAAAACAAACATTTTCAAATGTAGACAAAGAATTAAGAACTTGAAAAAAAAACAAAACAAAAAAAGGATAGAAAACTGAAAATCACAAGCAACAATTTGAATTTTTTTATTTTTATAAACGTCATAATTTGCACCGCCACCTGTCGAAATTTATCTCAAACCCATGGGCAAGTTGATACCTTCAGCGTTCTCCAACAACATAAAAAAACACAACTCGTTTATACAATTAAACGAAAAAACAAACAAACAGAAATATAATTGTTTACATAACCTTGTGAAACAAAACCATCAGTGCAATTGTTTGCATGCTGTCCTAACCTACAAAACCGTCAACATCACCCATCGAAAGTCAAAACGCGCTGTCTCTTTCGCTCTCTCGCTCCCGCATGGTAAATAAAGATAACCACTTCGTTACTCACGCCTATGGGGGTTCCCTTCTCGGAATCGTTACTCCCACCCTCGTCGTTGAAACCTGAAAAGTCACTAGATGGACTGGCTGGCGCACACACACGGGCACTAACACACACGCGCGTGACGTGCTCACGTCCTCGGGACGGCCGAAAACGCATCTTCGTGAACGAAAATCGCGAAGCGACGATCGGTGCCCGTGCGAGAAGGAAGCGCGATCGCAGCGCGGCGAGGGAGCGGCCCGTTGGCGACGCGTCGGTTAGCGCGGCCCCAGGCGACGAGAAGCGAGTCGCGCGTGTGCCCGCAAGCCATCATGCCAAGCGCGTCGTCCTGCTTGCACGTCGGCACCGACTGCTAGCGGGATGCCCGGATCTCGCCACTCGGAGCGGCTTTCAGCGGTGAGTTGACGCGGCATCTCCTCCGAGCCGTTTTCAATCTTCCACCGAGCGGCCATTGGCTGCCATGCTCGTTGGCTGCGTGTCCGATTGTCAAACGACGCGCCGAGCATTTTTCCTCCAAGCCTGGGCTTTGTCTCGTCGAAGGAAGGCCCCCGTGGCTGAATCTCGCGTCTCATGTCTGGGCTGCCTTTTTCACCTAACTGCAGGCCCGGTTTGACAATTCGACACGCTGAACGTTGCGCAGAACAATGGTCGATTTTTTTTCTCGACCACTCTTGTTCGCTCACGCTCGCTGACAGGTTTTGGCAAGTCGGAGTCGCAAGGGATTGGTATGCCCGATTGTCGGCCTGTCATTGTATTTTTTCGCTGTCAATTGTTGTGTCCCGAACTGTAAACAATCAGCGCTTTTGTCTTTGCTCGCGCTCCCGCATCAGCTGTTTTCGAGACGCTTCAACAATCTCGAGGCTGCGAGGTTAACACGTTCCGTGACAGCACTTTTGACAGATGTCAAAGTGTCTTTCGCGTCAGAGCGGTGACGAAAATCCGGTCGCGAGAACAAACCTAAGGGACGTTTTGCAATTAAAGAGAGAGAGATCGATTGTGACATTTGTTGACAAAAATGTCAATGTTGGAATCTGAAAATATACAAACAAGGACGGGGCAGTTGTGTTGACATGCATTCGAAAATGGAGAGTGCTTTGCGAATGATTTGTGTTATTCTTTCGCACTAAAATTAGTCGAGGTACTCTGTCTGAGGTGTTTGGTTTTGTGCATTGTGAAGGTATGTTTTCAACCAATCTTCGGCTTGTTTGCCTCCGAGCAAACAAGTTTGAAACGAGTGGCTCAATGATAGGCGAGATTCAGTCGGCCCGCTGAATTTGTACTCGTTTTGTGTCTCTCGGCTGAACGGTTTTAATGGCACTGTTTATTTCGTTCCCTATTTAATTATTGTTTGTCCAAATCGCGAAATTGTTACTGCTGTTTCTTTTTTTAACTGGACGTGATTTGTTTTGATTTTTAAAAATGCCGGTTACAAGGTCGCAGAGTAAGAAGTATGGAATAATTCGTGCCCAAATTTTGCGGTCTAGAAACCGGGTGTTATTATCAGATCAATGTTTCGAACGTTTCAAATTCTCGTGTGGAAAAAGAAAGGGACAGTTGAATTATTGAAAGAAAAAAATTATCTTCATTAAAGTTTTAATTTAGTGGAATTGTTGGGCTAATTTTAGTCCTTTTTTCTGGTCATAAGAATTCCTTCGCATTTCATACATAACCTTGTTGTGTGAAATAACTTCCAGCTCATGCGCCATGAAATTAATTACTGACATTTTTCAATGAAAATTGTAACAGTATATTGATTTCAAATTGACATTTCGATTTCGTACAAAATCAATTATTTGTACATCAAATTGATGATTTTTAGTTGCACTCCAAAAAAGAATGTTTATTATTAAAAATAAAAAAGATAATTTTAATTTTAAGTGTTTTTAATTTTAATTCATGTTGAATAAAATTGACTGTTTTCTTTTATTGTTATAGTAAGAGTACCAGACGCAGAATGGTGGTGGATTGTTTGTCCATTCAAGGCTCGGCAGCTGCAGCGAGAAAGGAGAGGAGATTAGGTACATCAGTTAGCACCAAGATGCAGCCAAACAGCGGAGGTGGCATGACGCCTAAGGAACTCTCCGATAATGACGACTTGGCAACGTCACTAGTTTTAGATCCTGTTTTAGGATTTACCACGCACAAGATGAACATTAGGTGAATAGAAATAATAGCTTCTAATCCCAATGAATTTCCTTCTAAAAACATTATTTCTCTACAAAAAAAATTTTTTTTGAAATATTCTTTTTTTTGTTCTGAAATTAATGAAATTTAATTTCTTGTAGGTTCAGACCACTGAAGGCAAACAAAGATGAACTGAAGAAGATCGTGGAAGAATTTTGTCAAACGCAAAATTACAAAAAAGCGTATGATAAATTGATGGGGGGTGATTGGTGTGCGAGACTTCCACATACAAAATCAAAACAACAGAACATCAACGTGGAAAAACACGTGAGTGGTTTTGAAAAAATAAAATAACTTGTTGACAATTTTTGTTGTTGTATGAAACTTCTGTTACTAATAAAGACTCGTTTTAATTCCAGATCTACCGGTATTTACGAGTATTTGACAAAGATTCTGGATTTGAAATAAAGCCTTGTCACAGATATAACTTGGAGGGGAATTTGGGTGCAAAAATCTGCGCTACACGCAAGTGGCTGAAACATGATAAGATACCTTGTTTGGTCGGTTGTATAGCAGAATTAAGTGAAAAGGTTCCTCATTTGGTTTAACTTTCATCACCACGTCAAAAGATTTCAAAACAAGAACAAAAAGTAAAAGTCTTTTGGTTTTTAGGAGGAGGCTGCTTTGTTACACCCTGGGAAAAATGACTTCTCCGTGATGTTTAGTTGTAGAAAAAATTGTGCCCAACTGTGGCTGGGTCCTGCTGCTTTCATAAATCACGACTGTCGAGCGAATTGCAAGGTACTTGCGAAACTTTTGGGATGGTTGCAACGAATTTCAGTAATTTCAGAATAACTTTTACCTTTATCGTCTGTCTTTGTTTATATTTTAGTTTGTTGCGACTGGCAGGGATACAGCGTGCGTCAAAGTCCTGCGGGACATAGATGTCGGAGAAGAGATAACTTGTTTTTATGGTGAGGACTTTTTTGGTGACAGCAATTGTTACTGCGAGTGCGAAACGTGCGAGCGCAGAGGCACAGGAGCTTTTGCCAGTCAAAAACCAGGAGAAGAACTTTCTTCAGGTACAAAATCCAAGATGAAACAAAAAATTGCATAGTATATAAAATTGTTTCTAAAAAATAAAATTATTTAAACTATTTTAATATAATATAATAATACTTTCAAGTATTTGAAACAAAAATTTATGGATTCGGATGCTTGGAAAGAATAACAGAAATTTATGATTCAAAAGGATAATAACAATGAGATAGGCCAGATTACATAAATAAAAACGTCTTTTCAGGTTATCGTCTTCGTGAAACCGACAACCGTATAAACCGAACAAAGCATAACAACCGACAGCAGCCGCTGAGTGGAAATAAGCAACGCGAGGCTAGCACATTGATGTACAAGAACAACGGCGCCAATGTCGGCGACGCTGCCGTGGCACCGCAGTCGATGAGCATGAAGGAGCTACGACGTCAGGGCTACACGAAATACGATGCTGAGCTACTAATCGCGCAGGGTTGCTTTCCTGACGTCGCGCAGCCCACAAGCCTCAACAACGAGGAAAACACGAGCCAAGCTCTGCGCACACAGACAACCACATCTATCGCAAGCTCGGTCGCAAAAAATCTGCGAAACAAACATCAAGCAAATAAGACTGAAAATAATAATAACGGAAGCAACGTCAAAGCTTGTCCGCGTCTCAGGGCTTCCAGGTAATTTTGTTATTAATTTTTGTAATTCTAATTGATTGATTGAGAAGCACTTGCTTTAATGCTAATTGTATATACGCTTATTGGAGCACATTTGTAAGAAGCATGACTTGTTATTTTTATTTTGAGATTTTAATGTTTTTCAATAAAATCTGCACTTTTGATTTTTTCATAATTTTTTTCATGCCTTGATTTTGGAAATCGAAAAAGAAAAAATTGTCTGAGGTTTTTAAATCATCCAAGTTCGGAATGTTGTGTGATGAACATGTTTAATTAGAACAATGTTTAAATACTTCAGACACTTGACGAAAATATGTTTTGTATTTCTTTTTTTTTCAGAGCACTTTATCATTATTCATTCCTCTCTAAAGTAACATCGCGAGATGACGTGAAACGAAATTACGGTTTTCTTTTATAACACTGGTGTCGGTAGTAATTCTTATCCAATGTTTAACTTGACTATTGATAGAACAAATAAAATTTTGATTATAATAACGTAAAGCGTAGACTTTCGTTTTCAATGACTTTTCAAATGTAACTCTCATGTAAGTACAAATCAAGAACTTTTTTTTTTCTTATACAAGTTTTGTGACTTTCAAGTCTACTGAATTAATTTTAACTGTCAACTTGATGCCGATTCCTTGAACTAACCAGTACGGGATTTTGAATTGTGTAAATAATTTTGAAGTAGAGAGCACAGTGTGGTGATTATAATTATTGTTTTTGAGATTCTTATTAAACGTGATCGAGGGAGAGTATTTTTCATGATGTCAAAATTGAATTGCAATGTCAAACGAAACCTAACTTTAAATAAAATATTTTTTATAAACAAAAATCAAATCAAATGTAAAAGTAACGAAAAAAAAAAAAAAGAAATTGATTTTCGGAAATTATAAAAATTCCATTTGACATCCGGAATACAATCCCACTCGTCTAACAATCGCATGCGTAATTTCTTACACCGGACATCGGTCGACTTCGTACCCGAATGCTGGACTTCACTGTCACGACTTCGTTGCAGACTTCAGAAGCGCGACACAAAGAAGTCGAGGGAGGGCGACCTGTACGACGATCCTGCGACGCAGCCGAAAAGTGCAGTGGAGTTGGATGCGTCTAGCGACTGTGCAGAGCGGCTCAGCGGTCCCCCGGAACAGATGGAGCGACGGAACGGCGTTGACGCGGATTTCCGGATGCAAAAATTGCAGCAACTTCTGCTGGAGCCGAAGAACGGTCAAGTGAAGGGTCACATAAACGGCCTGACGTTGGAGGAGAAAAAGGAGGAGCAAAATGAAGACAATGAATTGAGGGACCAGGTCAGTTACGCGGACGGCCAGGTAGTGTCGCTGAAGTCCGAGGACAGTAGGAGCTTGACCTTGAAGAGACAACAGAAGCAGGAAAACGAATTGAAGAAGAGCAAGAAGAGAAAGTCGTCAAAAAAGTCAGCGAAGAGTAAGAAGTTGAAGGACAGGTCGACGGTAGAGGAGAACCCGATTGTCACAAGGAGCAAAAAGAAGGAGTCGTTGAAACCGCTCACGGCCACCAGTATCGGGCAGAATGACGACGACTCCGGGATCCAGGGAGACATTTACGAGTTTAGTGAGAAGGAGAGCAACTTGGAGCATGTCAATGTTTCTTCGGTGATGCTGAGACATCACCGGTCGCAGGAGCCGCAGGTCAATCAATTCAGGGATGATAAGAAGCCAGAAGAGAACCTGCGTAGGTGGAATACCGAAGAGGAGTACAGCGAACAGATGCACACGCCAGAGAAACAAAACAGGTAAGATCTGAAAAAATGATATTTAAATAAATAAATTAAGAATTATGAAATTTGTTTTTAGCAAGGATGAATTTTATGAGACATAAGTCCCGGAGTGATTCGTTTCATCATTTCATTGATTTTTTTCTCATCGGTTATCTTTTTGTTTGGTCGTCAGTTATTTTATACACTTTGCAATTAGTAATTTAGATAATTAGTATGTTTAGTTTATTCATGAATTAATCTCCTTGGGCTAAGTACAATGGAATAGAATAAATTAGTGATCCTACAAATGCTATTGTCATGTTAATGGTACATGGATTCAAATTACTTTGTGATAGAACTGTTTATTTAATTGAAGAAAATGAATTCCATTCTACAACATTTTGCCTGTCCCACAATATAATGTTTCCGCAAATTACAACAGTCTTTGATTTTTATTCTAATTGTTCACTGTTACACGTTTTTCCAATTTGGATGTAATTGCCATGTTCTTTTTCAAATTGAAATGAAATATTTGAGAGAGAGAGAAAGAATTAATGAAATGTTGATTTTTCAGGTTGAACTCGAATTCTACAGACTCGAACCGAAAGTTGCCAGAAGTGCCGAGATATGAGTGGCAGACGAGTAATCCAGAATTGTGTCCACCTCAGACGCCTGAGAGGACAGGCCGATTAAAATTGACCCTCCGGATGAAACGATCCCCGATGCTTGACGAGGTCATCGAATCGGGCACAAGTCTCAGCGAGGACAACTACGGCCCGGAGTACGAAGTGCTGCGTGTCGAGGGTGTAGAGGAGAATATCAAACGTCGTAAGAAACACAAAACTCGAGACCGCGAGAGACGACACAAAAGACGCGAGATCCACGAGGAACCGACACTCCGACCAATGAAGAGGCTGCGCCTCATCTTTGGCAACGAGAGTCGCACCATCGAGCTGCCACACTCCTAATCTGTGAACGATTGAATCAATTTTATATGGAAAAAATGAAGATGCAAGTTTCTGGATTATTTATTTATTGAAACCTGGCATAATGATTGACGCTCAGTTTCGATGTGAGATTTCGTGCAAATGATTTTAATGAAGAGAAAATATAAGCTTCGCCTGAGAGACTTTTGTAAAGAAGTAATCTCTCTCTCTCTTGCTCTCTCCAAATGCAGTTTATAAATTTTCATTGATGAGATGGCTTGTAATCATTTAGTTGCATTTTGTGAGATAAACATGTAGAATTCGACACGAACATTATTTTTCATTTCATCGGATTTGGAATCATTTTATCATTTTTATATTATAAAATGATTGATGATATTTTTGTGAAATTTTAGTTTTATACGTTCAAATTTTATTTCGAAAGTGAATCTTTTATGATTGTGATCTGTTTAAACGAAACGATCGCAACAGTTTTATATCTGTGTGGTAATATATTTGTTTTGAAATCAACTCTATATTTTTCCAAATTTTCAATAATTGCACTATCAACGCATCGATACAATTTTTTTTCTCATTTGTTCGATAACTTGTGATTTTTTATTCCATGTATTATTTATTTTAAGACATTAAACATGTGATATCATATTTTTGTTTCACAACTATAACAATTCTTTTTTTTTTATCGTTCCATTTCGTTGGAATATCAATTTAACGATTTCTTTATTTTTTGGTTCAATTTTTTGTTTGAAGAAAAGTTCCTAATGTAAAACCATGCCGATGTGAAACGAAATGTAATAACAAGATTCGATCACTATGTAAATATGATAATATTTCAAATTCATATTTTCTTAAATAACGTAACGTTTTATTTAAGCGAATTTAACTGCCAGACATTTCTCGAAGCAACTCATTTCATGTAGCAATGCAAACTCACGTCTCGTGAATATAAGCGCATAGATCAATTCTAATGATGTTAATCGTTGAAACATTGTACGCAAGGAATCATTAATTATACAACTTCAAAAAACAACAATTTAAGAAGCAAATGCAAAACACTGATTGATTAACAAATTGTTGGCACGACAAATTCATCCATTTATTCAAAATTCTCCTGTGTGCAATATTGGAACAGCGATTCAGCAATTATCTATTTTTAAGGATTTAAAATTCAAGTTGTTCATTTCGTTGAGTTTAATTAACTCGAGATAATTTTGTGTTTCAACTTGAATCAAGCTGAATAACGTGTTCACTTTTTTTTTAAATGTAAAAAAAGATAATTTACACATAACTGTGTTCATACGTGGGAAATAAATTAATGTTATAAAGAAAATTATATTTATTTTTAAAAGTTGAATAAATTTACCTCTTCAACATGAATGAAGTTCACTTGCATGAGATGTTGACTTGAATTAGTTCGCACAACTGTAAAAGAGAAAACAAGCAACAAGACAAGATGAAGACAAAAAAAGAAGAAAACTGACAAGAAGTCACTTGTAAATTTGTTCGAAACTACGCTCACGAGCCAATCCAATAAAGTGTATCGAATAATTTTTAGATCAAATAAAAATGTAAAACATAAAAGAATATTCGACGAAACTTTTATAATAGCGTTTCACGAATGAAATAAAAGTATGCATTTCTCCATTAGGAGACGACGATACGTTACATCCATAAACACTTATACTATGTATAAAGTAGATCTTAAAATAATTAGGTGACTATGAATTAATTAGTATTAATTATTGTTTCATGATGGAGCGTAAATAAGGAGTTGTAAATACATTGCTTAAGATAAAATAACATAATCATGACTGTAATCTGTAATTCGTTACAACTCGTAATGCCTCGAGCGGAGCAATGTAAATATTACATATGTTTACGATAGCAATCATTGTAACTAAGTATTATCTCGATAAAACACGATTGTTTTCACCATAGGAACCACGTGGCTATACGTACCGACCTTTAATTATCCCTTTTTTTATTACTGTAATAATATTATTATTTAAAAGATGATTCAAGATCAGACGCTTATCTAGATTAGTTCATAGCAAAACTGTTACTGTCATTTTACACTATCGTTTTAAATTTTTGTGTACGCGACTTTGTGTTTCAAATTGCAATTACGAAGTTCCATCGCCGAGAATATTTTCGAAAGTTTGATTCGATCTAAGAGTGTGTATTTTGTAAAAAAAAATTGTTAGACAAAGGTGGCATCGACTTCTCTGAGATTCCTCGGCAATGGAATTTTGTGAATTTATTTAATTCTCGGAGTCTATTTACTGATATTCTTCAACGGGTAATTTGAGTTTAAAATACAACAGCCTGTAAAGAGTGATAATATTTGTGAGTTGTAAATTTAAGCGTGATTAAAAAAAAACAAACATTTTTGGTTTTATCTTTCTAATTTGACGTAGACTTGTGAGACAATTTGTTGTTGCTTTTGTACAAATTTGTGAGGCAATTGGTTGTTGCTTTACGGGGCTGTATTTTTCATTCAAAACGTATCGATGATAACTAAAGAATACGGTGGGATACAGTTGTGATAATATTTCATTACAGTAAGCCAATCTGAGCACATGCCGACCAGATGCTTAGGAGTTTGATGCAATTATTATGATTGTATTTTATAGACACTTTTAGCTGAAAATAAAATATCGTTGAGATACTTAAAATAGGGTCTCTTTTATTTAATCTTATTAATTACAATCCTTATTAATGTATAAGAATGAAATTACATTTATTTCGTGTATGTCATGATTTGGCGTTCTAATGAGTAAATGGAATAAAATTTTTTCTAATCAGGCTTAGTCTACGCACTCTCGGGAGTGTTGTGGTATTTTTTAGATTTGTTTTTGATCGATTTAATTTTAAAAGATTTTTAAAAGACATTTTAAAATCGATTTTTTGACAAATTTTTTTCTGACTGATGACCATACTAATATTTCTTCGCATAAGATATGATTAATTGCATTTCTGGAAATAGAAACATTTGCATTTATCAGTAGATACAAAGTAGTAACTTGATTGTTTTTATTACTGACATGGAAATGTTTTTTTCATTTTATATCGAATATCGATACAATAAGCCTTATCTTTTCTGTTTGAAACATTTTTATATATTATTAAGGGCAATGAAGATAAAGAAAAGATAAGAATTAATGCAATGATGTTCAATACAAGGGCAAAACGTTTTTCATACAAATAAAATATATTTCAAATAAATAACGTAAATCATTTGGTTGGGGGACAGACGTATATTAAATGTATATTAAAAAGAGATGTAAATTTATTTATAAATTTGTTCAACAGAGAAATGTGCACGAATTATCTGATGAAATGACGTGAAAGAACATCATTAAAAAAACTTCCTTGAAAAGTAATTTCAGATAATCTCATGTAGCAGAAGTGCATAACGTGGAAAATAACGAAAAAAAATTTTTTGGAAAAAAAGTAAAAATGCTCAAAAACGCGAGAAAAACGGAAAGAATAGTTTTAGGAACAAAAAAAATTGTTTTTTTAAAAAAAACGTAACATATATTTTTTACAAATGGGCCCCATGAAAATTCTACGTCCTAGGGGACAAAACGTGAAAATAGTGGAAGTAAAGTTTAGAAAGCAAATAACGTTAGTCCATACCGCTCAAAAATTGTTGCACTCATGTGGGGGAGTTTCAGCATGACAAAATACAAAACATATAATTTTTCCAATGGTGCCCCTCGAAAACTGTGGCCTCCGGGACAATTAGACCGAAAATGTAAATAACGCCAAAAGGGCCCCTTTGAAAAAATTATATGTTTTGTATTTTGTCATGCTGAAACTCCCCCACATGAGTGCAACAATTTATGAGCGGTATGGACTAAAGTTATTTGCTTTCTAAACTTTACTTCCACTATTTTCACGTTTTGTCCCCTAGGACGTAGAATTTTCATGGGGCCCATTTGTAAAAAATATATGTTACGT
>JAPYZS010000622.1:0-44846 GCA_030522925.1 Trissolcus japonicus | reverse complement strand
CAAAAAGTGGCATTTGTTGTCAGCTGATAAGAAGACACGGCAGTTCCTCTGACATTTTTTTTTCTTACTTGGCCAGAGACACTGCCGTGTCTCCTGATTGTACTCTTTTTGGCGCACACAAAATTCCAGAAAAATATCAACGTCAATGAGGAAATCGCCTCTGCAACTAAAAAAATATATGTGAACATATATGTTACACATAATTTTGTCTAGACAAAAAGAAATATGGCGCATATATGTTTAAACGATTAGAGATGTTTCCAAATATGTGGTCATATATGGGACCATATCAGTATACCATATTCTTTTTTTGTCAGAGCATTTTGACCTGGGAAGATGTTATTTAAAGGTAAAACAAAAGACTGGTATTTAAAACGATATGATACCTCATGCGTTACGACGATTGTATGATTTAAAATGTTGTGTGTTATAAGAGTGAACCAATATATATTCATGCACGAAAGCGGCGGAGAGTAAAAAACAATGAGCGCAAAAGAACCGAATGCATGCAAAGCAGAACTCAGTGCACTGTTAAGAATACAAGCAGAAGCATTGGTCCGAGGATTGCGATCACGTACTGTGTGGCCAGTAGTCGAGCGTTGACTCTCTAATTCTTCCTGATCCTCGTAGTCGCTGCTCTGGCTTGGCGACAGCCCCTCCTCGCCGCTACTCCGACTCTAAAATCGACATCGCGTAAGTCTGAAATGGTCTCAGTCGCGCAACAAGCGGATCAAAGTATAAGTGGAATTAATGAATAGGATCAACGAAACAATTTTCCTCAGCTAAGCCTCTAAAATATATGTTTAGACAAAAAGGGGTTCGTTTGGATGCAAAACACAATGCCACTTAGTTTTCGTACTTTAATTGACAGAACTGTTTAGATGTCTCAGATTTGAACGAACAAAATTAACGAGTATTTTTGAACCTCGCTGAGTTGCCGTGAATTTATGTGTTTTCGCGAGTTATAATTTGTTAAAAAATATCGATCAAATAGTTGTAATTTCAAATCCGACCTGATGGCGAGCGAGATTTTATTCGAGTGTAGACCAAAAATATCCAAGACAAAAAGAAACATGACGCATGTATGCTAAATTTTATGTTTATTCAAGTTGGTTCATATATGTTGTATACATAGACATATATGAACATATATGATAGATGAACATGTACGTCAAATGCATGTTTTATATATATGATTATATATACATGACATTTTTGTTACGTATATTTTCAATCCAACTGAGTTAAAAAATAAAAAATTTTACACATTGAAATAAATTACACCTCGATGAAAGGGGTATATATAGCCACATGCAACGACCGTACATCTCATTTTGTGTTTTTTATTGCCAAGGTTTTGTACAAACATTTTCATGGAAAAAAATAATCTTCACGATATTTTCTCGTTACTCTTTTTTGCGGATCGAAACAGTGAAAAGTTGATGACGGACAAGTTTATTATCGGTAACGTGCCGAGTTGTACATCGCTTAGAATAATTTTGCATGAATTTGTATGGGATTATAATATTTTGTGCGTTAAGGAACGTGTCATGTAATTATGGTTAAGTATAAAATTTATACTGATTTATATGTGTGATCGAAATTTACGATATGCTGTAAAATTTGTTTTGTTGAAAATTTTATGTCGTTGCAATTGCGTCACCGTGGAGTGTGTGCACACTTTTTGTTTTTTTATCAGCTGTTGTAAAAAAATGATTTATCGAGTTTGGATGATAAGGGCCGGACATGCTATTTCGTGTCGTAAAAATTTTATTTACATTTAATATTGAATGTCGTCGGTGAAAATTTACATCAGGAAAAAAATTTGCGGACAAAATTTTGGTCCGACAATTCAACTTTTAAAAATATTAAAAAAACAAAAATTGAATGTTAAAAAATAAGTTGAATTTTTGTTGAGAGACATTTTAAAATATGGAATATCAAACCCTCAAATTTTATTGAAATATTTTTTCTAAATTCATTATCAAATTGCACGCGATTACTTTTGGGAATGAAAATTTTGCACATTTCTTGTAACCGTGAATATAAGTAAAATAAAATTTAGTGTGCTCGTTATTTACACTGAAAGGTGTGCCGGGTCATGAACAAAACATATTCAGTACCGTTTCGTGTATGCAGTGTATGTAAAAAGGGTGATTTCTCGATGCCCTCCTAAAAGTCCTGAAACAATTACAGCATGCTACGTTTGTTTGAACTGCGCAAATAAATTTGTACATTCGTTTGTAAGTCTATAACGCAAACGAATAAACATGTTTTTCCATTTATTCAGAAATACGTGCATTGTATGTAAGTGTCACAGTATTTTTGCCTCCTACTTGTTTAAAATTTATGAATTTCATTTGTTTCTGTCACGAATTAATGATATTTGCCATTTCCAAGTTAAAATTGATTTTTCATTACAAAAAAATTTCATCAATTAGAAAAACAGTTAAAATTTTTTTTTAAGTAGAAACGAATAACTTTTTATAATAAGCATAAACATTTTCGTGTATGACTCTTGTTCTTTTTTTTCTGTTTCTGATTTTTTGAATTTGTTGGGTTTTTGTTGAGTCTTGAATTAATAATTGAAAATAAAAATTGCCTGACATTTGCACGCAGCGTGAATTAGTTTGTGGTATAAAAAAGTATTATAGTACCTATACTAAAGTCACGATATTCTCTTGGAATTTAGTGTCCACCAACACAATTGACAGCCTCAAGCTCGCACATTACACACGTGAAATTAAATAAATCACTTTTGCGATACGCCGAGGTTTATGGCAAAAAAACCTCGTGAACTGACAAGAAACCGTAAGAGCCATATAAAATCGTCCAGCTCGCGCAATATAGCACGCAGATGTATCGAAACATTGTGATCTATGAATTTATAACAATGATAACTTTGATGGCTCATTAATTTTTATAAGATAATATTTTTTTTTTCACTGCTTATTGAGGGACAGAACAGTATTTTTTGTCGTTTTATTTTCTTCAAGTAAGTAGATCTGCGAAAATTTTAAAAAGAGAAAAATTGACAGCACTAGAAGATGTTTACAGAAATTGTATCAAAAAAATTTGTATAGACTAATTTTGATAGAAAAGTTTTGACAGAGAAATTTGTACTGAAATTATTACAGAAACAATTTTTGTTTGTAAGAATAGAGTGTTGCTGAAGATGATACTGCTCTGGGTGGAATTAGACTGTACTAACCTGGACGTCACTACTTGCATAATCTCCACTTTCTCTGGAAGCTCTGGAATGTGTTAGAGGTATAATTGTTGGAGGATTGTTGTGACCCTGTGGTAAGATGAGACCTCTCATAGTCGATGCAGTTCCCTTCTTCGAGTGATCTCTTGGTAAACTGATGTCACCCGCAGTTCTCAAGGAAATAATTCTTTCGCCTCGATTTTCCGGTTTCAAGTTTAACGTAAAACATACCCTATGAGCAGCAACAACATTTTAATTAAAAACAAAAAGCGTTTAATTGGAAAATTATCATTTTTTTAAATGTTAAAAAAAGAAACTATTTTTGATGTAGACAAAAAGCAATTTAGTTTTATTTGAGTTTGTTGAACGGCAATCTAAAGTTTCGCATTAGTTGTAATTAATTTCTGTTAATGATTAAGCTCGTTCACCTTCCATTCTGTATCGTTGCTGTTGGAACAGGTCCAGAACTAGCTCCCATGAGAAAATCTTCGGGATCCGATTCGTACGGTGGTTCATCATACCAATGCTGAGTATTTCCCATCATACCACCGCACACAGCTTCTTCATCGTACATGTAAGTTTCATCTGCGAATTACACAATCTTATATAGCACCAAATAAAATAAACATCCTACAACAACATTGTCATAACATTTCGTAATATTATTACTAAATTATGGAAATTATTTGTTCAATTCCACAATTCAACTTCATAAAACAAGTTTTGATTAACAGCAAAAGAAAAATTGACAAAAATAAATAAAACTATTTAAACATTTTAAATCTTTAAAATTGAACTAAATAAAAGTGAAAGCAAGTTTTTTAATATTGCTACATTTTCAGATCCTTTATTTTTTTTGTGTAACAAATTGTTCTAATTATTGTGCGAGCGCTCAAGGGTCACCGAAGAGAAACCATTGCCGTTGGTATCGACGCGTCAGGTGTTTACTATAATGCGATTAGGAAAGTAAGAAAGGCTTCTTGTAGCTGTTTCATGGTGCCGATTGAGCTGCCGCCGCCATCATTGTCAACATAAACCGAGTGTGCGAATGATTAAACGGGAACAAACTCCGGGGATCATTCGAGATAGGTTTGATATTTTGTCAGGCGAGATCTTGACTTTAATTTGTACTCTTGGTACCGAACTGAATGTTCAGATGTAGGAGTGCTCACTTCATTGTACATTGCATTGTTGTTTGCTCAATTCAATCTATCCTTCCAGTTGTTCGCTATTATTTCAAGCTAAATATCGGTGCAATGTAAATAATGTCACATATCTAACGATGCATTCAATATATATAAACATATATGTTGAATTATATGTAATATGTACCTTGTAATATATTCGTGTAAAAAATATATAACAAATGTGTCACATATTTTTTACACGGGCAGTTGAAAACCATCACGAAAATGAAAAGAAAACGTTACAATAAGTTTTTTTCTCTGGTGAATTGGGATGCTGGCGTGTCATTAAACTTTTGAAAAGATGAAGTCATAAACATTGAAACAGATGAAGAAAAAGTTTAAATTCTAAGGTCATCAGAGTTCACAGAGAGATATACTCACCTCCAGGGAGCTGACCTCGAGCGTCTCGTCCCAACTGCATTAGACCTTGCCGTATATCCCTTAGTATCTAAAACGGAATAAAAAAGACGTTGAAAAATATTAATGAATGTATTTTGTGTTTTGTTAATGTCTGGCTGAACTGACTCCGACATGCTCTTTTATCTATAATTTTTACTCTCGGGGAATACGAGCGAATTATTTATCTTGCAATCAGAGAGTTTCGAGATTGTTAATGTGATTGCATCGATAAGTTTCATTCGAATTTTTCATTGGACCAAACTTGGTCGACGAAGTGTCCCCGGGCTTTCCCAAACTTAACGGCAAAAATTTTTCTATTGGTTTTGTAACGGGTCATTTTATTCAAAGTGCTTCCATCGCGTTTGTCTCGAATTTCTGAATATTCCGGCCGAAAATACATTTGTATGCAATTTTTAGTCCGAGTATCGATTACAGTTTTTGACAAGTTTTCAATTACTGTAACGTTAAAACCGAAACATGTATCCACAATTGCAAACCCAATCTCATGATTTTTGGTTTTGTACTCAGCCTCTTTGAACTTCAGCCTCTCTCATCGTAGAAATGGAAAAAAATTTTCATTTTTCAATTTTCATTTCAATTTTTCATTTGTCGCGTTTTTTTATCAATCGCTCGTAAGTATATGACGAACTATGAATCATTTCCACCATAACGTGAAACATTTCGTCTGACAAACAACTTTTCATGCAATAAAGGGTGCCATCCAGTTGCGAACCGTACTTGATTGTAAATAACCCTTTTTTATCAGGCATTTGACACGACAAAAGTAATGACACCTGGTACGCCTCGGTAATAAATTTGATCTAAAAAAAGGAGAACCTTGTTGAAACGATAAAAATTCACAATGTCAATTGACCCTTGTAATTTGACGGCTGATTTTGTTATTTCCTTCCTAATTTTTTTCCTACCAATTTTTTTCTGCCCTATATAACTTGGACGGTGGGTCTGAAGAAAGGAATGCCATAATAACGTATCTAATGAAGTACAACTTGATCAAAGGGATTTACCACTGCTTTTAGAATCAGCAAGGACAGAAGAAATCTACTTCAAGATGTCAACATGAAAAAGTAAAAAGAACGAAAAAAAAGAAAATTCGAACCATGGTAAAAGAAGCAGTGGAAGAAACCCTCCGGGGAATCGTAAACCTGCGATGGAGGTGACACTAAAAGTTTTATAGGCAGGGCAACCTTTATTTCCATACTACTTGAACGAAGAAAGCGACCATTTTTTTGTTGTTCCTCTCTAACTACTTGCGGTTTGGTCAACTTCAATGCATTGCTTTTCTTTTCACAGCGTCAACTTTCTTATACGTTTTCAACCGATTAACTTTTTCGCCCCCATGAAAATCGCAACTCGTAAAACGAACGTTTCCACCGGCTTTAACGATCAATCTTCCTGATTGTTTGTCTTATAACTATAACTTATGTAATAACAGACTTGATTTGTAATGGCAGCTGAGTGGATCACGTACAAGATTGTATAGAAACGAGGTGTCTCGGTTCGGGGAAACCTTTTTTTCTTTTTTTTCATCTCTCCTTTCTTTTACATGAAATTTATTGAAGCTTAGGCATGAAAATTCACCTTTGACTTATTTTAGTGTGACTCGCTCTCGTTTGTGGAAATCCATTTTGATAACGTTATTTGTCACCCTTTATTAAACGCGGTTGACTTTACGAAACTTTGCGTGTTAATCATAGTTTTCTCGGGATCCCTTAACCAGCGATCATAAGTAAAGAGTGAATTCGGTAAACTCCAAAAATAATTTGAATGCGGAGCATAAATCAACGGTGTTACGAGCCTCGCGAGGAATCTTGAAACAAAATCGTTTGGCGAGCATTAATTCATGAAATTGAATCCATTAGTCAATTTAAAAGTAAAAGGAGGCGTGACAAATTTCTATTTCAGTTTTCGAATATAAAAGGGACGCATATTTTTCTGTCTACGTTTGAAAGCATTATCGCAAACTTTACCATTTTTATTTGTTAGAGAATGCGTGAGGTTGAACGAATACAAAACCAAAAAAGGGGGAAAAAGCTCGCATCGATTCGTTTTTTCTTCACATTAAATATGAAAGACATGGGAAATGTTGATAAAAAAACACAAAAGCAACAAAAATTGCTTATAAAATTTTATTTACAAATATTTTTTGTTCAAAGGAATACTTTAATTTGCAATGAAAAGTATCTTTTGATGGACTTGATGAAAAAAAATTTAAAAAAATTAATTTCGTTCGCAGTTTGTTTGTTCTCCTCATCTGAAAAAAAAAAAAAAAAAAAAAAAAAAAAAAAAAAAAAAAAAAAAAAAAAAAAAAAAAAAAAAAAAAAAAAAAAAAAAAAAAAAAAAAAAAAAAAAAAGCCAGAGTGCATTATGTTTGACGAGAACGAATTTGATTATTTCGTTACTCCTCGCGTGGCGAAGTTGGCAACCATCGGTAGTTGCATATTTTTCCTACATACACCTACCAAGTTAATGGCACTTGTGAGATATGAACATTTATGAAATTTGTATGCACATTCAAACTATGCGTATGTAAAACGACTGAAATAAGAGAAATGCCGCGCGGTGTATGGAAATTCAAAGACGACGTCTTTCAGAGCTGGCATTGACAGTTATGATGGTATCAACTCGATTTAGCTACTTTGCATAATACGACGCAGCGAGAGGGTCGAGAGCACTGATTGCAAAATATACACAAAAATTTGAACCAACGTTCAGGCTAAGAGGTTCTTAATAAAAATAACCACGTACATCGAAAGATTTTATTTCAATAGATTGACCTATTTGTTTATCTTTTTTCATTGCCATTTTTTCTTCTAATTAGTGAAAATGTTTAAAATGTATTAAATTGAAATAATTGCAGTTAATTGTAAAATTGTAAAATTTTGTAATTTAAAGTAGAGACAGAATGAAAAGTTTAAACTTACTTCCTCGTGTTCTTTGTGAAATCTCTCTTTTTTCTTTAAGGCTTCTTGGACTTTCAACTGTAAAAAGATAAAACTTATTTAGATTTAAAATCATAAATGATCGAAATCTTGGATTTTATAGTTGTGAAAATAGAAAATTGAAAAAAAGAAATATTGCATCACCCTGTGAATTGTCTCTTCAAAACTGTTTTGTTGACTGCCGTTCATTTGGAGGTACCTCAACCGATCGTAGTCCCTTGGATCCACCATAGATCTCAAAATTGTGTGACCGGTTTCAATGCCTGGGCCCAAACCACTTTGCAATACACTATCTGGTGTATCGACCTGTAACAAAAAAGAAAAATACATGAAGCAAGACTGCGCAAATGAAAATAAAAAAAAAGTTGATGAATAATCTAAAATTTTTGTGAGTGTCATTTAAATCCCTCCAAAAGAAACTTTCATCATTTCCTAAGTAATTAAAACTTCCTTAAACAATTTATACTATTTCTAAAGTGAATTCAATTTATCAATTTTTGTTATTTAAAACAAAATATGAATAAATAAGATAAAATGCAAAACACTGTTTAGTAGAAAGTGGTTAAATGGATTATTGTCTCTCGTCTGGTTGAAATGTGTAGAAACAAACAAAATGCAGACACGCGCGCCGAGCTCAAATAATACCGACAAGATGTAGGGACATTTTGCCTTCACAGAGTCTTCTTATTTTGGGCGTACAGCCCGACAAAGAAATACTTGAGGACTTTGTAGACACGCTGACGTAGAGAATACGGTGTATCTGCTACCTCAAGGGCTGCTCAGGTGCAACGAGAAATTTTCATGAAAACTTATTCATTCTACCTCCTACAGAGATTTTCTCTGATTCTAAACAGAAGTGCGAATAATTACGTGACGTCAAAGTTGCAACTATTTTGCAGAAACAAAATATACAAATTCATTTTTTTTTATATGTTTGAATAAAAAAAAACGTACTTGTTTCGAGGAAAAACCCACTTCTGAATTCTGCAAGAGTAGATCAAGTGCGACGTTGAGATAGAAAGAAAGAACTGCCGCGCCTGCAAGTGCAGCCGGCGAATGTAAAATACGAATGAATTATTATTGAAGTTCCCTTCTTGTCTACGTGTGAAAAATTTGCATCTTGACATTAAGTCGTGTATAACTACTGCAAATGAACTTGTCGCTATGTATTCATGTGTTCTTGGTTGTGCAAATGGAATGCTGTTGATGAAAAAAAGAAGGAAAAAGTAAAAAAAAAAGTTGTGAATGAATGATGTTTTTATTGACACATCAGACATGGATTAAAAAAAACTGAAAAAAAATTCAATGAATTGCATAATAAAAAATTGTGTGAAAATGAACAAACCTTTTTAATTCAATTTTAATATACTTTTCTCCAAACTTTATTACATTGAGATATAAAAACAGAATACGATATAAATTGCAAAATCCAATTTTAACTTCAATTCAATTTTAATTACTATTATTTAAGTCACACATTTTACCGAGTTGATTGACTTGTATTTTATTATTTTTGTGAGATATAATTTTAGTTGAACCGGGAGTATCAAGACCTGAGCGCAAAGCATCAAAGGTTGAGGACTAAAAAACGAATGCACTTAAAGTTAAACGCAGATAATTAAAATGAATTCTAAAAAGAGATACCGCACATGACTGTAACGGGTAATATTTGTTTTAATGGCAAAACAGATAAAATGTATATGAATTCCGGCCCGGAAATTCTATGTATGAGGTATTAGTGCTTAATTAAAATTGAGTGCTAATTTTGAATATACCATGTTACATTTGTAACGGTGAATATTTCATTACAATTAAAGCAGTAGCAATTATCACAGCTGAAATTAAATTCAAATGAAATGTTTTCTTTCATGTTTTTCTTATTTTGGGAGATGCAAATTTAAGTTCGGTCGGTGATCGATCTGTCTATTCATATTGATTGTCTACTTCTGTTTTGCGAAAGTTGGGCGGAATATATTTATGAAATGTATTTTTATTGATGTTATTTTACGGGATTGACTTCATAAAATCGCAGTATAATATTTGTCATGGCAGAGTGCGCCGGGCTATAAAAACTATTTCCTTCACGGTCAATTGAAAAAAGTAAATAAAACGCAACTCATAATCCATAAACTTGCGGGCCGTAAAAAATTGATATTAACCGTAAAAGTGTATTTGCAGTTCTATTACTATCGATCTTGATGAAATTGCTGTCATGTACTTTTTTCGCCAATGCGAAAATGAACGATGATTACTATCATCCGATGGGCAATGATTTTATCGATGACAATTTTGTGTCCGTTCGAACGTAAATCGATTGATTTTTATGTGAACCTCTGAATTTTTGTTATTTTCAGATTTTCAACCGTGACGAAATAATTCTAAAGTGGAATTTTAAAGAGATGTGAAAAATACGAAGGGAGTAATGCACTATGTATAAGCTTTCAAAGTAGTCCGAAGTGTCGACTGTATTGGAACGTTTGAGTTTTATGTCACGGCTTTTCCGTATAGCCACCAGACTTGAACCATTTTGAGAAATTCATATATAAAAAAAAACCAATAAAAATTGTGAATAAGAAAATTAATATAACCGTATGAAAAATATTCTAAAGAACCAATATCAATGTGAATGATGTCAAGGCAAAAAATTTTTTTTAAATCTTTTAAATTAAAATAGAAGTTGTATCATATTTAAATTTTTTTTCATCTCCGTGAATGAGGGAACAGTTTAGATCTAACTGAACCTACGATCCGTTAGATTCGTTCGCGGTGCCGATATAAGGCGAGCTAAGCATTAAATATTCTCCTTATATCCGCTTTGGACGATTTTCCGAGAGTATTTAACCTTAGAAGTTACTCGGCTAATTACAAGGGTTATTGCTTTTCTCTACACCGACAGGATAACATATCGGTGACGAGGCAAGTTTCGTGCCATAAGTAAGAAACCGCAATTTCCATGGCATTCTGTGCAATGTAATTTAATGGTAATGAGAAGAAGTTATTTTTTGTTCACTTATTTCTACATTATTAAAATCCTATATTCAAATAACATGATTTTAATGTAAAATAAACAAGTAGAATTTCTTTCAATGGATTTCAAAAAATAAACAAGTGGAATTTGATTCAATAGATTTTTCCAAAATTTTTTTTACTAAAATAAAAAAAAGAAAAAACAAAATAACAGAGCTATCCTACCTATATATTGAGATTAAAATGTCAGTAAATCAAACATCGATTTTTGTTTGGCAGGAGATGAAAAATGGTTGAGGAGGTATTATGGCAGAGTTTAGTCTGGTGTAATTTTGTCAAAGTTTAGTGTGACAACTAGACAAGAAATATATACTTGTGAAAATTTCTCGAGACTGTTGTGTAGACAGCGAAGCCAAGTGTAATACATACGAATTGTGGTCAGATAATGCAGCATGTGCCAAGTTTGTGGGCACGGGGCCACTTTGCCTTCAAACTTCAATATAGCCGACTCGTTATTTAACTTTAATGCAGTTATCCTTATCGAACTCTCAGTTCTGTTCTAAGTAAGTTCATCGATAAATGAAAGTAACAGTAGTACTCCACTCAAAGTAATGTAATTGTGGAGGCACGATAAACAGTTTATACTTAAGGTAATAGGTCTTTAGATGTATTAGCAAAATATACATATAAATTTCAAACTATTAAATTTTCGCTAGGGATTAAATTGCACTTGTGCGTATTAAGTTCCAACAATTGCACATATATACCACCCACCTAAGAGCATTTATTTCAGTGTGATAAATCATGTAATTTGATGTTTAAAACGATGTGATAAAAGTGAAATGTCATTAACTTGCTCCAAAATAATGAACTAAAAATAAATTTGCTAAACAAATACAACACCACTCTTATACAAGACTTGAAAAATTACAAGTAGATTGTCGTGGGTGTTACAGGTTATGTTAGCATTTAAAAATTTAAGACTCGTTAGCAGTACTTTTATATTACAAAATAAATGATGCAAAAATAAGAATATTGAAATCAGGAGGCCCCAAAAGACCACAAGCAAAAATGATGTCAAAAACTGCTGTTTGCTTATCACTTGAACTACCAAAGAGCGCGCGGAACGAAAAGAAGTTGAAAGTAAAGATATGCTAACAGAAGTCTTCGCGGCAGAAGATAGAAGATGTTGTTAAGAAAGTGGCTTTGGAGGAAAGTCTCTTGGACTAAACGCGGAGAGTTAGAGATTGCTGTGAAGAGTCCAGTGATTGTACGGAAATGAGAGGCCGGCCTCAAGATACCCGCCTGCTGATATCTCCTTTAATTAACTAGCTATCAAAATACAATTTCGACCGGGGAAACAAGGCGTTTTTTCATAGCTCAAATTGTGTTGGGCTTTTTTTTTCAATCTAGGATTGTTGCTGAAATTCTGAAATATCTAACAGTTGCATTCGACATTCGTTTTGGAGAAACTTTTATGATGGTTTGAGATCATCGAGAAATTGAATGAAGGCTAGGGAAATTAAAATCAGAAGAGAAATAAAGAAAGTTCATAACGTTGCTCACGCTCCGATAACATTTCTTTTATTAAATTTTTGGAGCAGGGATCATTAATCTTCAGCGAGCAATAAATCGAACGTCTTAAATAAGAAAAGGCAAAGCGGAAATCAAGCGCAGCCCTTTATATTCTGCTTCGTCTTTGAATACGAGAAGTAAAATTCTTCTCGTACATATATATATTTTAGTTTGAAAGTAGGGTGATATAGCGACTGTTAACCCTGAACCACCATAGATCTGTTTAACTGCCTCGTAAGTTTTTCGCGTTACTATTTCGTTATGTAAAATAGCTTGCGTGGCGCGTCTAACAGTAGTCGAAAATCCAGCATACCCACATCCCAATGGATACTCTTCTGCTTTGCGTACCAAGATTTATTTTTTCATCCCACCGGCAAAACAGCGCTTTACATTTAAAAGACTTGATGTATGCTAATAAAAGTCCTCAGATAAAATAACATTTCCCTCGTATCCATCATATTTTATTCAACTTGTTATCCTTTCCGGGTTGAAAACGCACAGAAATTGCGAAATTTAAAAATCCATTAAAATATTTAGAAAATGTGATTCAGAAATTTTCAACGATTCAGCTTCCATGCCCGAATTACGTAAAATTAATTTCCACGATTAGTTTATTTTAGAAAAAGATTTTAAACCTTGAAGACGGTTTTGGACCAGTGGATAAAGCAGCAGATGCTCACCTCAGAGGCACGGTTACGATTCTCAGTCATAAAACTTTTTTTTATCACAGCCCAGTCTTTTAGAAAGAATTTTTCACAATCCATTACAATAATTTATAACTATTTTTTGAAATGATGAATTTATGTGCGGTTTTAACATGGAAATTCGTATAATTGGATTGAAAAAAAAAATAAAAATAATTAGAAAGAAACAAAATTAGAATATTCGGAATTTACGGATGATTGAGATTAGTTTGATGCATCACCCCACATCAATCATCCGAAGTATTCACTTAATAGTCCATAATATTACGATGGGTATAATTGCAAGGCGAAAATTGATAATATGGCAACACTGTGATGAGGTGGGACGGTGGAGAAGCAAGGCAAGTGAGACGGACGAATTATCTGAGTTGGTTATCCGGCGCTGCAACTGAGAGGCCTTCCTCCATTTGACATACAGACGGGCTTTGATCATCTGTTTTCATCTCTCTCGTGTTCCTCTGTCGTCACTTCTCCCACGTTTCAGACTGGTGCACACAGCCATATAACGTATACGGCAGGTGGACCACTGCACACAGCGCTCAGTGACTACCTGGTATGTGTAGCCGCAGGCTGTGACGGGGGTCAGTGGTGTTCGTCCGCAAGTTCTCTGAGGATCCGGTTTTCAGCCGGGAATATTGTAACTGTCACTGGTTTAGCTTTTGGACACACCCGCCGCGTCGAGCGACCGCAATGTCGTACGTCTTTCTTCGGCATCATTCTTGACAAATGACGTGATGGAAATTCGCACAAACCAAAAACCCACATGCGTTACATTTGTTTTTTTTTGAGGTCACATCTCAAAGTCAATATCCATTTACCTAAAAAAATCTCATTCCCTCATTACTGACACAATTTTAACACGTGAAAAAATTAATTAATTTGTTGTATTTTTTTGAAATTATTATATCTGTATGAAATTTCAATATTATTAGATACATATTCATTTCTGTTAGTCAAACGTATTATGATTTTCTTTGTATGAGTCAGATTGTTACATTCCTAAAAGATCCCTCACGAAAAAAAATATATTTTGAAAATATTAAAAAAAATATTATTTCTATATAAAATATATTGCGTTAATATGGAGCGTTAATATTTTTTATATATTTTTTTATAAATGTCATTATATAAATTTATAAAATATAAAATAAAATATATTTTCGATCGTGAGAAATGTGAAATAACATAAATTGTTAAAAACTACAATTTAAATTAAAATCTTTTTTTAAATTTTATATTAAAAAAAAAACAAATTTTGCTTGGATTCAAGAGTGACCAGCTGATATATCTGTGGCTGTGAGGAATAACCAGTTAAGTGGTATAGGATTTACGTATACGCATAACTAGTTTTTCCTCGCAGTCACAGATATTACGTACAACAGACTGTAGTTGAATGTTGAACAGTTTTATAAATTTTACTTTTTGTGACCCCAAATTTGATTTGTTCAAAAAGTTGGAAAATATAGGAACGGAAACCAAAAAAATTAAATTAAAGAATGTAATTTTCGCTTGTTAACAGTTTTAAATTCAACCAGGCATGATATAGAATGAAAGGATATAAGAAAACAACTATTGTCCTAGGCGAAAAAAAGTAAACAGCCGACAGTAAAGCATTTCCAAGTGCAAATAAGACAGACCACTCGCTTTATATGCTAATTTTAAGGGATGCAGTGGCATGAAATACTCTCAAATGTTAACCCCGTGACCCTTTTCGTATTTCTTGACGTTCATTTCGTGTCTGCGACATCTTGCAAGTAGAAAAAAATTATATCAAAGTAATTTAAAGAAGGCTATTATTTGAGACGCGTTTAAACAGCCCGTGGCTATCATTTTGTCATGTAACAAACTCCGAATTTTAAAAAGCTCAAGTGCACTGTCGTATTTCATTAAACGTATTTTCCAGCGGTGATGCGATATATTTTCGCGCGCTTTTTTTTTTTTTTTTTTTGCCGACGCCCAATAATAAAACGCAATGCGCCTGTCTTGTCCGCTCTGAAAGCCATTCGCTACCTTTGCGTGATTTAATTTTTCAGGTATAATTGCATTCTGTCATCGCGCTAGCGCGATTCAACTCTTAATTGCAACTGACATCACGACCTTTTTCTAACTAGTGTAATTGAAATTCATACGTAAATAAATTGTAAACGTGAAAAATTGGGAAGGAACATTCATCTATTTAAAATATCCAAAAATAAAACGCCTTTTCCACATTATCGGGCAATCTGAGTCAACAGAGATTAAAAAATTCTTTTACAAATTTGAAGTGCGTTTTGCAAAAAATAACGGAAGTGGAATTTAATTGCTATAAAAAAGGAAGAGAGGAAATGTTCTATTTTTGTTCAAATTAAAAATTGGCTCTATTGCTTCAGTCATAAAAACGGAATTGAATCAATATATTGATTTTCATGAAACGTTTTTATATAATTAAGCGCTCTTTAACTTCGAGACGATAATAAAAAAAAAGAGGAACAAAAACGTTTTTCTTGATCAATAGATATTGAACGTTCAAATTGTACGCTTTGTGTCATAAACGTTTAGCATATGAAGCTCGGCCATATATGAGATTGAAATATTGAAAAGTCGAACTTGCAAGGTAGAGGGAACGGGGATGCTGAAAAATTGAAATATCTGAACTCGATGGCTGTCTCTAATTACGTATCGTCATTTTCGGCTGGTTGTGATGTCTGGATCATCCTGATATAAAAGCTGTTGAAATCGCGGACAATAAAAATCACCGCTTCGAATATCCGGTTTTTGTAGTTCACTCCGGTTTCATATTTTGACGTCTTTTCCGACGGTCGTGCAATTACAACCCCATCGGATTGACGGACTCGACGAAAGAGCCAGCGAATTTTTAGCAAACCTATTTTAGAACGAGCCCAAAAGAACTGCGCAGAGTTAATGACGGTCGAGTTTGTGCGCTGATATCTATTATCGTTAGCCATAATGATGGAGCTCGTTTCAATTTGTCAGACAGATGTCAAATTTGTCATACCCGTGATAAAATGTCTACATGGAACGAAATGTTTGACGACCCCTTTGTTATTATTTTCCCCAAAAAAAATTTTTTTTTCCTAAGGATAACAGGTTTTAATTTGTTCTAACTTGTTCTTAATGTTCTGACACGTTAACGCTGGTTCCAAAATTGTTCACACCATTTAAAACATGTTTAAAACATGTTTTAAAACATTGTTAAAAATGTTTGTGGCATAGAAATATGAAAAATTTTCTGAATATTTCTGTTTGACAATTTTTAACATTGAAGATGAGGCGACTTTTGAAACCGTTTGGTGGACCTATTAGACCGTATAAAAGTATTTAAAACTATTTACTTACCCTTTGTGGGACTCCCATTCTCGTTCGACCATGCCTTGGAGACTCTTGTATTTGCTGCCCTTGTTTCTCTTTCCTGTGTGTTTTCAAACCCCGCAGAAGTCTCGAGAATGTCGTTTTCTTTTTACTCTGATTCTGACCTTGCTCTGTAACGTAAAGTAAACTCAATTATACACATGTAACGAGTGCCAATGCGACGACTAATTAATAAGCACAACAACTGAAATTGCTCGATGACTTAAACACTAAACTGATCCTCTGTTTATACATTTGTGAATCACTTTTGAAACAAGACAAACAAAATATGAATTAGTTTTATTTTAATAATAAAATAATTTTAATGAGTTCGACCTTGGTTTTTTCTAGATTCTTTTGAAACTTGGTAATTACATCATAATTCCATAAAAAATGCTAATGAAAAAAAACCAAGTTCATTTATGAAAGTTATAAAAGGAATGATGTTTTCTATATTAAATTTACTCAGATCTGCTTTGCTTGCAAGTTCTGGTCATGGAATGTTTATTTTCCATCAATCTCAATCATGAAATAATTTATCACAAGTCTCTGTATCAGGTCTAGAAATGCACGTATTGCAGAAAGTATATAACGGCCATTACTTTTTATGCAATTTTCAATTAATATCCAGGGGCAATCCATTTGCTATCTTTCGAACGCACTCATTGCAATTTTCATCGGAAAGTAATTCACACAATTTACAGCAGTGTAAATATTGAAAATGTAAACGCGAATACACTCGGTTGTATAATGAAATACCGAAAATTGTCCAATACGAAGTTGGCGATTAAACCAGTTATGAAGAGTGTGCGCCATCGAACGCACGCGGAGATCGAGAGCCATTAGGCGATAATCTAAATTGTTTTATTTAACACGCACTTATTTTGTGATCGCAATTTTCGCAGACACCATGGGTAATGCAATCTCGTAATTCGTTTACGTTAAATGATTTTGGTGGCACGCATATATAATCCAATGCACTAATTAGGCGAAGTCATTGTCATCGGTAAGCACCGGTCGCATAGTTTGGGTATTGTTGTCATAGTCATTATTAATTATTGCTTTACACATACTCGTACTCAATTATAACGCATTACAATTAATTGCTCCTACATATCGACCTACTTCCGTATGCATCCACATATTCGACAATTTATTACAGTAACTGGTCCTGTTTTAACTCGGCATTTTCACTCATTAGTAAAACAAATTTTTCGCACGCAGTTTCAATAGCATTTCCACTCTCTTTCCAACTCCCGACTTTTTGAATGTATAATTTGAAAAAATAAACAATAACTAGGTTGACACAGTAGTTTTTTCTTTTTTTTTTTTTTCATGTAACGTTAAATTACACCCATGTGAAAAAGAATGTGAAAAAAATCAAACTTGATACATTTCTTTTTTAATTTTTATATGAAAACTATTTCAGTCACGAGATGCCGTAATGTTCCAAAACAAACTGCGTGAAGAACTACAAATCAAGCTCAGTCAAATGAATAAGTGTACGAAGAAAAAATACACTGGTGTGTAGATATACTGGTAGCAACCAGCGGATCGTACTGAAGTCAAACTTATGGGAGTTGATACGAAATAACGAAGGAAGTACGAGAAAAAAGTTGAATTCCGAAAATGGAATAAAAGGAATAGAAAACTTTTGAGGGAGGATGAAAATGCGGTAGACAAAAAATGGGAAGCGAATTGTCGAGAAAGCGAAAACGGACTTTGACTATTCGCAAGTTACGGAGATCTTGTGAAAAAGTTAACTTGTCAATAGTGATAAACCGGGAAATCGACTTTTTTTCTGTCAGTATTTTTTCGTTTTGTTCGCCGCGGTAAATATTTTCCTGCGAGAGCGAATTATCGTTGCTTTTAGTTAATCTCAGGAATAGACCAACTTCCTTCTCGTCAATTCCAATTTTTTTTCCTCACATTTTGTGAATGTTTTTCTAATTTTTATCATGATGGTTATTTTTAATGAGAATGTTAAAATCTATTAAAAGGTAAAAATAATTGGCGAGAGGTGAATGGTAAAAAGAATGAACATCCGATGGAAATTTTTCATTGAAACCCCCCGATACACGGCTGCAAAAACTGCGGACGCGAATTATCTAAGAATAAAAGCTGACACACCATGCGGGAAATTGCATTCGGTTCCGGTGTTGGAACATTTTTTAAGAACCCTTACTTTCTTCGACATACGTTTTCCATTCCTAAGATAGATTTATATCACGATGCATACATGGTGGCTGAATTTATTCTAACATGAAAAAAGCACCCATATCCAAAGTAAACTAACAAATTCAAATCACACAAAAATATGATAATGATTTGTAAAAAAAAAACTTAAAAATGTAAAAATAATTTGTAACATTCATTTCGGTTCATTAAAAACAGCCTCTACACTTTCCATCACGATACTTTTGAAAAAAACTTGATTTACTTTGCAGTGTTGTATCTATCACAGGACCAGGTCAAAAGTAATAATCTTTTTTTTGCAATTTGTGCCCGACCCCGCTGAGAAATATATCAAAAGTGCGGCCCTGCTTTTTTTCGAACACGGAGAATTTCGATTTTCCGCATTGCACTTTTCAATGGGAAAAGAAATTCGCATCAAGGCGCGGAGCACAATAAACCGTTATTAAAGTTCGCGTTAACCTTCGTTCGTATCGCACTTGTCCCGCACTTTTCGGGTCGTCGCAAAACTTTTCGGCGTCTTTGCGAATTGTTCTGTAGTCGTGCCGTTAAATTCACTTTGACGAAAGTTAGGTTCCTCTGAGAACGCGACGGAAAAGAATCCGACAAAAAGGTCAAGTCGTCTTGTATGTTGCGTTTCCACTTATGCTCAAGTTTTGCTTACTCGAAAAGACGCAGATCTTCGCAGCTCAAATGAGCCATCATTTTTTGATGCGACTCTTTTTTTTTTTATTCGTTGGCATCGACTCAAGCGTTTTGCGTTATTCCTCGTGACTATACACAAAGACTTTTAATTTCGACTCCGCGATGTCACGCGGAAACTCGCGCGGCATTCTTGATTGCGCCTTTACTTAGTTTCATTTTAATTCATCACTTTAATTCACGAAGTAAATGGGGGAAAAAAGAATGCAAAACGCTCGACAGTCTTGATCACTTCTTTCAAAGCCCGTGCAAATATCCTTTCTGTTTGTGACAAAAATGAAACAGTTGTTCAACGGCAATTAGCGTTATAAACTTAATTTACATTATTAATTTTCGAGACAAACGAATAATACTTTTGTAATGAAATGTCATTACGTTAATAAAAATTTCTGTCAACATTTTTGCAAATTGCACGACATTTTTAATTAATATTTGAATCATTGATCCAATTAAAAGAGACGAGTGCAACCAAAAAAACTAAAATAGAAAATTAACGAATTAATTATTATATTTGATTGCATCAAAGATTAATAAATAGAATTAATTTCTATGATCAAATTTGCAACCGTTCGACAAATTCCAACTTAATATGTGCTTCACGAGATTATAATTCCGATGAAATTTCAGATAAATTTTTTTTTGTGTCGATATAAAAAGGACCCATTGAATTGGGTGGTTAAAAGTAAAAAACGATGAAATAAAAACCATCGTAAAAAATTTGTAGCGCGGCTGCACTTATGAAAATGAAGATTTTGCATTTTCGCGCCTTTCAAGAAGAAGTGTACTCTTATCGTACATCGCTTTCGTCTAATAAAGCCAGCAACCGACGTGAAAGCTTTGTCACGATCGAAGTGTATGTATATTTCTCGAGTCTCGCGCGATTTGGGCGCGACTCGTTGGGGGGCCAAGCATCCACGGCTTTTCTTTGCCTTCAATTGCAGTTGGGCAAGTATTAGCCGCCGCACAATGAACAAGATAAAAGAATAGCTCTTTAGTTTCGCGGGCAGCTACAGAGGCACGCTTTTTATACCGGAGGAAAAGAAGAAAAAAAAAAAAAAAGAAAGAAAATTCGACGATGTCGGTACCCGGCACACTTCGTGGTGTCGTCATGGTAACTTGCGTTTGCCAGCAAACCAAAGGCGTGACAAATAGGGAAGAATAGAAAATGACGACGCTCCAGCGAAACACTCGACGAGACACTCAGCTCGCTACTAAGTCTTTCGTGTATTCGACACCGTTCACGTGCATGTCTTGGATTTGCGCCAGATTTAATACTTACCAACGAACCAACCCCTTTCGCTTTACAGGGTATCACACCTCCACAATGTAAATATCGTTCGTGTCCCTGCCACCGTTCGTTGTATCGGTACCATCTAATTATCGTTCGTGCTCAAGTGGCCGAACAGTTTTTTTAACTTCGTTATCGTTCGCTTAATAAAACCGCCGTGCTAAATGTGAACGGCTCGAAAAACAGCGCGGTGAAACAAAACCGACGAACCTGTCGAGATCAGTCGCATCTTCTTCGACAAACTTTTGTTTCATTTTTTGTTTTCGTTTGAGCTTTTTAATTAGTTGGATTGTGTAATGAGTGAAATCTTTAACACTCGAGTGTACCAATTGCGAGTAATTAAAACACAATTCTTAAGTTTCATAGAAATGTTCAGGTTGTTTCCTTCAGAAGAGAATACATTTTTGATGGTCTTGAAACATTGATTTGACTTTACGTCTTGGTGTGAATTCAATTGTTCTTCTTATCTCCGGTTTTATTTCAACTTTTGGAATATAATTCCTTTAATCTTCCTTTAATCAATTTAATCCATGTATAAATCACATGTTTTTCACATATGTCATATATACTTGTTACATATGAGATGATATAATTTATTTAATTTGGTGTGCTCAAGAGTTGCTTTTTGAGATCTTTCAAATTTGCTTAAAGCAAAGCAATTTATTTTTCAAGTTGTTGTAACTTATGTTAATATTGATCAGGAGTGTTGTGCGGACAAGTGATAATGAGATTGCCTGTAAGGAAAGGTGAAGTGCGCACCCAAGTGTAATTCTGTCATTTGGGTTTTCAGCGCTCAAAGTCCACTCATCACTTCGGGAGAGAGCTTGAAAGCTAGATCAACATGGCAAGGAAATTATTTAGCTTGCCTTGGCGAGCGGCGCCTCAGTATGCTCGTTCCTCCTATTTGCACTGCGATCTATTAATAATCAAATACAATAAGTTCCAACTTAGTTGTGGATATTTGTTCAACAATAATCGATGTGTTTGATGAATTATGAACGTTCATTACCAAAACGAGCGCCGTCCCACCGGAAGCGTCTCTGATTCTACAACAATATACATTATTTAATAGAAATTCAATCGGGAGAAATTCGATGCACGATTTTTTTTTGTTTCTCGCTTCGCGTGCGGAGATTCATGATAAGCATTAAAACAGTTCGTGCGGAGCCTGATATCGAGAAATTTATATCCCCCGCGATCAATATTAATAAAATTTTTCAACAGGGGTGGGATAATGAGTTGGGATATATAATTGTGTCATTTTCTACTGATGATAACGTTTTGGAACTGAAAATATTATGAACATATATGTCACTTATCTACCATACCTTAATATATATGTTTGCCATATACGACGCACCACATGAATATCTTTTTACATGAGGATATTCTAGTTGACACAAAAAATGTGAAATTAAATAACGTTTGGTGTAATTTTAAATATACGTTTTTACTTTGTGTTTTTATGTATAATTTTTGAAAGCGGTACTTTGCAACAAACTGCTCCTTAACGCATGACTTAAGACAAGCCAAATGCGCAAGTTTTGCAACTCAAACACCCGCCGGATCTCATAATATTTGTATGGCCCTTTATTTTACCGCTTAAATATGTTAATCATAGGACTTTGTCATTACTCTATGAATTCAGCTTAGGAGAGAAACACTTGAGAGATTTCACTTGTTATCAAATCGCACAATACATTTCTCATGCCAACTCATGAAAATAAAAAACAAACAAACAAGAAAAATGGTAAAAAATATAAATGAAAGGCTGTTAAACTAGTATATAATTTTTATCAGATATTCTCAACGCAATTGAAACGGCGACTTCAAGTCCAAGTGTCAGTGACTAAGAGAAACTTACGGACAGGTTTAAATGGCTCTTAATTTGCGCGTAAAAAAGTTTTCCACGACTTCTACCCCGATAAATTGTGTAACACAAGCTAGAACTAATGAAGTTTGAAGAAAAACTTTTGGAGAAATTTATGTGACCGGTTTGCGAGCAGGAAAACAATCAGAAAACAGTGAACCGGGGGTCCCTTTCATGGTAACGGGAAATTTTGAACGATCAAACAAAACATCTTTCTTGTCGTGAAGCAGCCAATATCCTTTGTAAGAGCGAGTACGTTGCATCGCGACACAGCGTCGTTGTATACACCGTGCGTGGAATCTCTCAAGTGACGGTGGGGCAATACACCTCTAGGATAAGCGCATCCCCAGTTTAATTCCAGTCTAGACAAGCAACCTCTGCTCTCACACAATTGTGCGTACAGGGAGCCCAGCAAACTGGCAAGCAATTAGGCAACGTACACTCCCCCTCTTTTCTTCTTCAAGCAAACTGCTGAACCAGGAACAGGAATTTCGATGTGAAACTACTGCTAAGTGCTGCAATAGCATCAACGCCTCTTACGCGAAATCACTGTTAAATGTGAGCTTCTCGTAAACTGATTAACGTCACGACGTGATATAGAGCTTTGTGATATGATTTCGCTAGGTAAACTTAAATAGCTAATCTTTGAATATTGAACATCAAATATGAGCCAATCATATAAAAATGCATATATCTAACATATATGTTTACATATAAGTGACATATTTATTTTATAGATAAGACGTTTGATTCGTCGTTATTTACATTTGTTATTTTCAAGATTCGTTGTAACTCGATGAAAAATAAAAATTGAAAAAAAAAAAATATATATATATATATATATGGCAAACAAGATGCGATGATAGTTGAGCCGAATTGTTGATGGGAACATGAAGCGATCTCTCCACATCCTCTCTGGAAATTTCCCAAAATCCCAGAGCACTTATTCTATTTAATATTTCACATGTTAAGGGCGTTTCATTTCAGGAGCGTTGTCTGTTTCAATACCGAAAATTTTATGAAACGCTACAACGTTCGAAGTTATGGCTCTGGTTTTGGATCCGGATGCCGAGTAATTTACACTTTAGATGGAATCGGCGGACGAGTTTGGGTCGACAATTTCTTTTTTTTTCAATTTCATTTTTTTGCTCTCAAAAAGAGGTATATTCTTCACAAAGATGAAAAAATCGAGGATCGTTGAACAAAATCGTCTCTCAGTGATTTTTTTCTTTTTGTTTGTTTTTTCAAGTCAAGTGCTAATAAATGATGAGTTTATTAAGCCACCAATTAAAGATTGGTTTCTGATTCGCAAACACCAATCATCCTAACAATTTCCAATTAAAAGAAATGATTGTAAACAACTCAAATTCAATTTAGCAAATGGATCGCCGAGACGGCAAACATGGTTGAGACGTTTGGAACAGCTTCTGACAAAAAGCCGTAAATTCATATTACTTTAGATTCGTCTTTTTTCACCGGCAGGTTCACGCACATTCTTTTTCTCCCGGCAGATTTGAAGTATTGATAAATGAGTTGCAGCCAAGCCAACTTACCGTTAGGCGGGAACTCGTAGAAGAACGCGGATCTCGGGCTCAGGCAACTGAAACAGAAAAAATTACATTTCAAATATTCCAACAACATTCTTTTCGGTTTACGGCGGTTCCAGAATAATCTTCAAAAATGAAAATTTCCAACAAACAATCAGTTGCAACGTTGAAATTTTTTATAAATCAACAATACAAAAAAAAAATTGTTTGAAAAAATTTGTTTGTTTTCCAGTTTTTTAAAAACATATTTGAATTTCTTTTTCATAACACGTCCTGTGAAAAATATTTCCGTCATTTATTTTAAATCAAGGAACCCTAGATTTTGTTTGTAGTATCATTTTATTTTCCGTTTTTCTTCTTCTTTTTCTTCCTTTTTCCCAATTCACCGCGAGAAGTTTCGACTTGATGGGTCGAATCTCCGGTGGCAAGAATCCACAATTTCGCGCGAACGGTTGTGTCAGGACCGACCAACCCATTGAGCTTCGAAAATGACTGTTTGTATACGTTTCCGTTACACGTATAATATTAAACAAAAATTGCGCGTTCACAATATTAAACGAAATTCTAAAGAAATGGTTACAATTTTACAAACATCTTTATTTTAAAATTGACATTTTTTCGAGCAAAAAAATGCAAATTTATTGTCCTGTGCAGTTTTTTTTTGTTTCCTGTTTATGAAACTTGTTTTTCTTACTGAATTCATACTTCTGTAATTGTAAGTGCTGCCCATTAAAACGAGTAGAATTCCTCCGCTGAACTCGCCGGTCTTTGCAATAAACAAGTTTTTCATGTTATCAAGATTGTTCATGGATAAGAAACAGTTGGTACAACTTTCTACACAATTTTTTTTTTAAATTAATTTCACGATCTTCGCAACATTTTATTCATTTCTTCGAACAGGTGGAAGTATCTTCTTGTGAGAGACCAAGAGAGAGAAAGTTTAAAACTTTCGGATGACGTAATAACAAAATGCCGATAAAATTATTGTCGAGCGATATCATAATACTTTGAAATTTTCATCGGCATGAAACAATTCTTGGGAACGTGCCGCGTGCATACCGCGTTGGAGCGAATTTGTTTGACGAAGTAAGTCAAGAGGGTCGGGGATATTCAAAGTAGAAGATCGAGGAGGCATTCGGTATCACATATTGGATGTCATTCCAAGTCAAAAAGCGATCAGAAGATGGTAAAAGACTACGGGACTCGCATCTTCAAGAGTTCATGGTCTGCATACATTGTCGAATAAAAAGATAGGGCGATGAGAAAAATAACCCAGGGATGATAACATCATTCCAACACCAAATCATCCCTTACAACTAGGATCCATTTTTTTTCTCACCTTTTTTTATATTCAAGCATACACTTCTAAGAAAGGAATCATTGATCCAGCGATAAAATTTATTCCAAAAGATGGTTCTAAAAAATAGAAAAAAAACCAATACATTTTTTTGTATGACATATTTGGCAAACAAATTTATGTAACATATGAATATCTATGTTTACACATATGTTTACATGTATGACTGTATATCTGAATTGAGTTATTATCTCTTGGGTTAATCTTTGATCACACGAGTAACCTGAAGTTCCACAAGCGTATGTACCGTGTGCTCAAGACAAGCATCAGATTTGACAAGCCAGGTCTATTTAATGGTCCAATATTGGCCTGGTGAAAATTCTCTTTGTCCGGCGTTCAAATTGATCTTATGTGGTGCGGTTCAAACATTCGTGTCTTGGACAATGTGACTTGGACTTGGCGAAAATATTTGACAGAGAATCAGGTGTAAGTTGCAATCTATCTGTTCGTCCTCTTGTGTTATGCGGCGAACCGTAATACTAACCGCATACTAATAGGACCCTTTGACGGAAAGCCAACACCTCAATCGAGAAGATCGAACTACGATTTTGCATTGCTAAGAGAGAGAGTTACTCTGTCGCAAATAGCTTTTATGCCATCGAATCTAATCCGACTTAATATAATGTTATTTGAGGAACAGAAGGCAATCATTTTCTGATTATCAAGATTTACTGTCAGCTAATTAATTGTTAACCGCAACCTTCCATACCTGCAATATATATGTGTATGTTTTAACATGAATACAATTCTGTTAAAAAAATATTGACAATCTGATACGAAAAATTAACGTAATTTTAAAAGCATTAATTTGAACAAAAACAAAAAATACTATTAGAAATTACCAGTTACACGCTACAGCACTTAGGTCTGGCCAAACCGACACTTTCTACTGCACGACTCGATAAGTTTCTATTCATAGTTGGCGCTGTGCTGACTCAGCCGTCTGACTAAATAATGAATTACTACTGAAAAAGTTGTTTACAATTTTTCCCCTAAGTGGGGACGAAGAGCAATTAACACACAAGTTAAAAGCATTTCATTTCCCCGTTGAAAATGTCATCAGGTATTTTTTTACGACAAAATGTTTCCCAGGGAAGGGAAATTTGGATCTTCTGTTTGGTTTTTTTTTCTTAATTTAATAAATAATTAGCTGCCTAAATATTGGAAGCGTTAATTGATATAATGAATAATTAACACCTTCAAAGAATGGAGGGCGATTTAGTATTCAAAGAGTTCATTACGTACGCTTTCATACGAACAAAGTTAAATGGTTTAATACTTTATGACAATAATGAAATTTAATAATGACCGCCTCGCTATAGTTTTGCAACTAGACCCTGTGTCTGCACCTAACAAGCTGCCGGAATTAATTAGCTATTAAGTGCCGAACAAGGAGCGCGGTGCGTGCAGAGTGTGCCAGAATGACTAAACTCGTGTAGGTATTATTTTAAGTGAAAAACAACGTTGAATTTGATTCTAATTCCCGTATGAAAATTTCGTTTCCGCTCTACCGAATGTTTTCATAAAGTAAAAGATATGGGCTGGCGCGTACAAATGTTCCATGCACGAGATAACTGGGTCTGCAAATAAAACCGTATTTATCGATTTTTAATTCATGGACTATTGACGAAGTGTTTTTTACGTTATGAAAATGGATATTTTTTTAGAAGAAAAAAATGTGCCACATATATACCTGCAGATATGGAGCTATATGTGTATATATAACTGCATATATACATCCATTTATATTTGAACATATCAAAGTATATCTGTTTGTATATCTGATACAGATGTGCCATATATGTGTTATTTTTATAAATTTGAATTTATATTGTATACGGTTGTATATATGGAAGTATATATACAAACATATATGAATTTTCAGTGACGAAAAAAAAGATCTTTTTTCAAATTTATTGGATTTGATATAACACAGAACGCAAGAGATGGAGATGAATAAATTAGCATACCTTTGAAAAGGATGTTGCTGAATGCCGGTGGACGTTGAATTTTGTGTCGAGAGGGCCAATTTCTGTTGGCGTTGTTGTAACATCTGACGCCCGAAAGCACCGTAACCGAAACCGTAGATTTCGTCCTCTTCCTTATCACTTAAACAACTTGAAGGCTGAAAAATATAGGAAGGTGAAATGAGGAAATGAAACTCTTCTGGTGGCTCAATTATTTCTAATTAAATTTTCAGATGCAAAACATATTTAAGCTTTGGTATTAAAATATAAAATTTAATTATGTTTACACTGTATTTTATCGAATGTGCAAACAAAATTATCCGATCAATTCGGATTACCGATGGATTGATTTATGTCATTTCATGGAAAAATTCAGAAAAAACAAAAGACTATATATAGACAAGAAAATGGATATTAATTTTCTTTAGATTGTTCATTCTCATCGTTTGTTTTTGAAATCGTCTAATTTTTAATATCTTTTCAAAGATCTCCTGAACATTTCCATTACATCTTATTATTGAAAAATTTCCGAACACATTTTCCCAGTCTAAGATAATGAAATATCAAAGGAAAATGACTTTTGTCTTTGAAATCGGCCGAAGAGTACGACTCTTTTTGATGCACTTTATATTTCGCACGATGTAAAAGATGTGATTACGCACGATTGCTTTGTCATATAAATAAGGCCTTTATCACAAAGCAACGGCATGTTTTGCGTAGTCGTTTGATGCTTTTACATGCGTCCGTTTTCATCGCAGTGTGACGATAATTAATAATTCGAACATGGCGGGGTATGAAGGAGAAAAAAAAAAAGATCAGCAAACAAAAAAGGGCCGCTCACCGAGTATTTCCCTGGCGCGTAAATGGGTTGGGAATGACTTGTGGTGAGCTGAGTGTTGGGCATTCTTGGCGAAGCATTTGTTTCGCGTCTCCGTAGCTCCTCGAGTGGCTCCAGGACATCGCCGTAATGCGTTCTGAAGAGGTCTGCATACCTCGAAGCCAGTCCTTCCAAATAACCGCGTTCGCCCTCCTGAAAATACCCAAAAGGTGAGACCTTAGTTTATCCATTATTCTTTTTTTTTCATGACAATGAATAATGATTCAAGAACTTATTTGTATTTTAATCAAACATATATACTATCTTATCGACGAAAACTATCAATTTTAAATTAATCATTTTTTTTTCTTAAAAGAACATAAAACTATAGAAATAAAAATAAGATGAATTTTCTTCTGAAATATATTTGTAGTAATTGCTGGTGACGTTTTAATTGCGAAACCCCTTTCAGAGAGTTTGCCGAAAGAAATAAAAATCTGGCCCACGTGATGAAATTTGGAGTTTAAAAAATTACTTGATGCATAAAACATTTTCAAGCGGTAGCACAAGAACTTTTCTTGTTTCCTCGTGGAAATTCTTTCACGAAATTTAAAAGATAAGTGCAGGAGGGAAGATAAAAAAACGCAGGCAGGCAGGGAGGGAGGCTGAAGGTTCGGGAGAAAAGTCAGAGGGAATTGAAAGAAAGTGCCGATATATACGCGGGGCATTAATATTTTAGTCGGTACGCTATCGGTGCCCAATTCGACTAATACTTATGTCACTGCCGGAGCTTACGCTTCTCTCCCTTTATAAATTTGAGCTTTGTTTGACTCAACTCCGCTTTCCAGTATTTACACTTAAACCAGTGCGTTTCCCGCTGAGCTTATAAAGCATTTTAATCTCGTTTATACGGAGAAAAGGACATTACATTTTATGTTCCGGCAAACACACGAACGTGAAATATAATGCGCACTTGAGAAATCGCGAGCTATCTCGATAATGACATTGTGCCCGTTCAATATTTGCACTACTGAGACCAACAATAATTTTATCTCCATCTCTTTTTGTTTTTCCCCCCTCCTCCGAACGCTTATTTGCATTACAAACTTGCGTCAACTCGAAAACTAAAGCAAATAGATCTCATGAAATAACTTTCGTGTAATTGGATAAAATCGTGTCTTTTTGTTTTTTTTTTTTCAATTTATGAATCATGTTTGCCGGAGCAATGGATTTGACATTATCATAGATCCGAAATATTGCTTCAGAGGGTGTTATTTGAATTGGTAGTTCTCGGTATCGATTCTTTGATATGATTATAGTTATTTACAAATTTGTATTTAAGTTATTTGGATGCACTAATTAAAACAAAATTTAATCTTACACTACATCTTATGTAACATCACACGAAAAATTTAAAATAAACAATATACACTGTAATTTTACATGTAAAATTACAATGTAAAATTTTACATTTTTTACATGTAAAATTACAATGCAAAGTTTTACATTCTTTACATGTAATTTTAAATGTAAAACTACATAATCTATAATATAACTTGACAAAATAAGTTACCATATCGCGTAATTTGATATTATTATTCATTTTTAATAAGAAATTGGTTACCCCAGATGAAAGTGCTATCTAATTAAAAGTGATAATTAATGGACAAGTGAGTTAAAGGGGCATTCGTTATAGAAAGATCTTCTTATTTTGTTATTTCTTTTTTAACGATTCTATCGCCGGTCTTTGAAAACCGGGGCAAATACTTCATCTCGCACCTTAGCCATTCTTCTGTGAAAAGTCGCGCTTTAGTTTCTATGGTGCAGAATCGTTCTTTATTTGCGCGCTTCGGTTACGAAGCACTGGAGTGCTCGACGGTAATTGGGCGGCTGGGAGACTCGTTGGAATTATTTTTGGACGTCTCTTCAACGGGCATTGCACCCACCATTAGCAGCGTCGCCAACTCACTCTCCCAGGCAAGGCGTATTCATTTTCACCCTCATTATTTACATATACTTCATTTGCTCATTCCAATCGCGCACTCTCTTGCTCTCTCTGTTGAATTTTCCTCGCATTTCATTGACATAATCAGCTGAATCAATTGATGTATGACTAAGAAAATATATTTCAGCCGTAATTTATACGGTGCATCGTCAAAAGATCCGATCATCTCCAAACCAAAGCGAGATCCGCGATGAATAAACAAAATCGGCAGCGACAAATTTTTCAAATCAGACTTTTCTTTTCAACTGAAATGAGATTTTCTTCAGCTGTTTTCAAAAAGAGGGTAAGATGAAAAAAGAAAAGTCGGATGGACTTCACTTTTATTCGGATTACATAAACCTTCGGGAAGAAATCCGATACCGTAATAAAATATTAACGTTTAAAATCGTAACGTAACTCGCGACGCAAGAAAAGTAGTACAATTACTTACACGTGCTTCAACTTTGATCAAACTTAGAAGATAACCTTTTTGTACTGCATGAAACATTAGCAGCGAAACTTCTTAATTACAGAGAGCGACCAGATCTGCGAAATTTTGTTTTCAATTTAAATATTTGACATAAGCGAAGTTCCCGCTTGTAAATTAGAACTCTGATGTTACACCGGGTTCAAAAATCAGTTAAAAAATTAAACTGGGGTCGGGTGAACAATTTGATTTGAAAAATTGGCAGATCGATATAATAAATGACTTAAAATTATTCGATTCCAATTTTCGAGAAAATAGGTTGTAAATCAACGTTATTCTATGCGAAAATTGCAACGAACAATTTTATATTTTGGACAGTTTCATATTACAGATGAAACTCGTAAATTTATTTGTAATGCAGAACAAAAAGAACTAACGAACGTTTATGAATATTTGTGAAATATTCGCAAACAATCAACAAATTTTATGACGGTTGTCGGTCAAACTTGAAATTGAAAAAAATATTGACGGTAAAATTTTTTATAAATAGATGATTTTATCCAGCATTTGTGATTATATATTTTAATTATTTTTTCTTAATTTTTCTTAATTAAATACTTTTTTCATTATTTCCCATTATTTATTTCTCCAAGAATGTTCTGCCCAATTCAAGAAAAAACAATCGGGGTCAACTTCATTTTGAACTGTCCAACTTTCATCTGCAAAACTTTCGAAACAAATCTTTTTCTCGATCGTTTGGTCGTTTAGCGTTAAAAAATTAAAATTGTTTTGAAATTTTTCAAATAACAATTTCGTCTACCTCATGATTCAAATTCAATTAAAAATTGTTCCAATAATCACGTGATAAATTTTTATTAAATTTGTGGAATGCTTTAATTATTGGTTATTTATGAGGATCGCAAAATATGTTCTTAAATAATTAAATCGACTCCATTTTCAATTTTATGCAATGTGTCAAAAATTCAGAGAGACAATTAAACAAAATTTGAATCGATTGTTTTTCATTTACCGGGAAAACTTGGGTGAAACTTGGTGACATGCCAAGTTGGGTGACGGACGCTAGTGAATATTTTCGTTCCTTCGTGGAGTAATTTTCACATCTTTCAGGAACGATTGAGAAATCTACGATTCCAAGGAGTATCTTCGTTAAAATAATTATATCAATGGAGGTTGGACCAAAACTGCAGCGGGAAGCGTATTTTCTTAAGAGTTCTTAATCCCGTTTGCATGGGGAAACGCTTATTTGACTTGCAAGCTTTCGTCTGAGCGACCACTATAGGAGACAAGACCTCAAGATCAGACGACTCTCATAAATATAAAGCCGGCGGTGGAATTTTTTTGGCCGCGGCAACGTTGCTTATCAGAATAATGGGTCCTTTTTGATTCTCGGCTTCGTTCTATGAAAAATATGCCCGGGTAAAAAGTTTCGCGGTTGAAATGGTTACCGAAAGCCAGAGATTCAGGTGAACTGCAAAGGAACATGCCAGCTGTGTTTAACAGCTTGAAAAACAGCAGTCGTCCCTTGGGTTTATCTCTTTTTGACGCGCCAAACTTACATTCAGCAGATTTTCAGCGCCGGATTTAAGAACCGTATCCTGTAGCTTTATTTCAACCGTCTTCCAGGTTTTGACTTCAGACGATTTTGTATGTCATTGTTTCTTTTTCTGCTTTACGTCCAAACTTATCTGCTGTAGACATATATATCTCACTTTGCCATCTCTGCTGAAATTTACATTACTTGAGTTTGGTTCTACTCCAAAAATATAAAACTACACAATGCACAGCGTAATTTTACACGAACAATGTGAAATTATACATCAATTGTAGTGTACAAAAAAAAACAAATAAACAAAAGTAATGTAGTATATCGTCTATGATGCATTCTTTTTAAAAGTGTTTTTTCAGATTCTGAACAGCCGTTCATTTAACGATAATGGGATGGATCAGAGTACATCTTCTTTGATCCAATGGTAAAAGCGTGAAACCGCGCTCAACATCAAGCACGCCTTGCTCGAACGTCAATGAGTCAGCCAGACACTTTATACCTTGGAGAAAATCATTTGCAGTTAACGTTGGGCGTTAAATTTTAATCACAAAAATGCATTGGCCATTGTGTTGCGTTGCTCGACGAACGGATACAGCAGGGACGAGGAAACTGAAGGCGTGCGCGACATTGAAAAACAAAGTTCGCGGAGAAACGGGACTTCGTAGAGATTGCGTTGTCAAGAGTGAGACTCCAGTGTTGCTGGCAAAAGCGCCATTGTCAATTTACAGTAAGCGCACTCGCGCTCTCTTATCCTTTCGCTGCAGAGTTTAGAACATACCGACGGATAATGACGGTGTGTTTCACGTAAATTAAGCACGTGATGGACTTCCGACTACGATAGGTATACACAACTGCAAACGTTGTTCCAAACGCGTATTTCCGAAATTAACGTTAAGTAAAAGCGGCCTCGTTACAGCGTTACACTCTACTTCACTCTTGCAACGAATCAATGCACTCGAGCGCGCCAGTCTACGTTTATTTGTTACGATGTAATTTTAATGAGAAGCGACATTTTCTTTTGACAACGTAATCATATTATTCTCGATAATTTGGTACAAATAAAATATCAAAAAAGAAACTTTAATCCATCATTAGAGGACAAGGTTAGTAATTAACATATGACATACATTTTGTTCAATTATAGAAACTAAAAAGATGTAAGAATTCTGAAGGTAAAACTTGTATTTGACAAACAAAGTGGAAACTCGTTTTCCTCCCAGGCATGAAAAAGTCGACGTTTATTGTTGTTTCGTTTTATTCAAATTTGCGGCACTTTTTGTAATAAATTTTTTGCGCCGTTTCAATTAGCCGAACCAATTAATTTGCTACGGAGTTTTCAAGTTCAACTGCGAGTGCCCAGGTTTTAAATGACGCCAATCAAAAAGAGACCTTCGCGGGCTGGGAGTTTTAAAAAAGTTCGTTATTAAAATTAGATTACACGTTATGTCTCATGCGCAGTGTTTAAAATTAAATTTCGTTTCCCTTTCCCCCTCCCCTGTCGTTTCTCATTGATGCACTTTTATTAACTCACTTCATTATATACATCATTAACGATAAGTCTCTCAACTCGGTACAAAATTCGGCCCGCACGTGCTGCACATTTTCGAGGACACGTTTCACCGGGGAAAAATTACCGAGAATCCAATAAATATTCTGGATGCGTTCGCGTCACATAATTACTCCTGGCGGGAGAGAGAGAGAGAGCGCGCGAGTGCAGAGTGATCAATTATTTCGCGATGTCGCTTCGGCAATTGAATTTCTTCGAATGCGAGTTTTGAGATCGTTATATTTTCTTTGTCATCGCCGAGCAAGCGCTCTCTGTCAAATTGATTCGTTCTTTTCATTTTGATTCCATCTTCCGGGAATATGAAATTAGTTGTACCATTGCAACCCGCGTTACATAATTAATTGCGTTAAGATGTAAATTTCCCCGGTCGTAATTATTCCATTGGCTCGCTGAGGTGCTCGCGCTTTTTATTCTTCAGCTTTTTTTTCCTTCCTCCTTCCGTCATCCCGAACCAATTATGCAATTTGAATAAACACATTCTCAATAAGTGCAATTAGGAGCCCTGTTTTCCCAGCCTGCTGACGACTGTTTGTTTCTAATTAATCTTCTTTCCGTGAAACGCACTGGGAGACAATTTTTAGACACCGTTGAAAAACAAACAAACAAACAAGGAAACAAAAAACGAATAAACAAAAATCAGACGACGAACAAAAAACGCATTAGTGTGTGTGCAGCTGCATTTAATTCGTTTAAATTTGTACAGTCGGTATTTGTAGTTATTATTTTGTGTACCAAATATAAGCGCAGTTGGGAACGAGATCTCCCTGTCAAATCTACCCATGGTCAGTGTGCAAAACAATGCACGTGTATTGTGAAAACGAGAATTAACGGGCCGCGGTAAATATACCTATCGCCAGCCGTACAAAGCCACCACAATGGGCCATATAACCCGCGACGCCGGCATTATCAAAGAGATCTTTTTTGCATAACGCAAACGGCGTAGGACAGGTTTTGCTTGCGCGCCCCGACGTTCGTCTATTCTGCGTCATTAACTATTCGACATTTTGAAACAGTCGTCAAAAGATTCGCCAACTGCGAGCGTGCCAATGTTCCAACGTTCCAAATTCAATTGTTCGGTTAAGACAAAAGGGTCGGGGGGAGAAGGTGAAACGCGCGTTGTTTTTTGTGTCCCGTCAGTCGCACCGACAACATTCGGCGCAACCAAATCTTCGATCTTTGCTTTTCAACAATGTGCACTCAGGTGAACACAATTTTTCTTTCTTCGTACGCGCGCTCCCGAGTGTTTGCTATTGTGAGGAGCGTAATTTTCATACAGCCGTCGAGATCGTGCGGTAAATTTAGCGGGACGAAAAAAGAAAAATAAAAAAAAACAAAAAAAGAAACTATTTCTTTCTTGTAACAATGAACTAACTGCGAATTTCCCTTTTTTGTTTCTCGGTTGAATAATCTGCATTGTCTGACCTTTTTTGATTTCATGTTTCCAACAGCCAAGTCGGGGGGACGACAATTTTTAGCGGGATATTATTTTTCTATAATTTAACTAATAGGTGAGTCGCGTCAGAGGGAGATGTAAAAAAAAACGAGCAGAATCCAAGGAGATCCGATTACTGCAGACATTCCAACTACTGAGGGTTTGTACCGAATCAGTTTTGTTGTCACGTAGGTATTTCGTGCCACGTACTCTCTGCGAGCCTTATACAATGTGGATAAGGTGGTAGGATAGGCGAGGCTGTTGCAAACATCCGCCAATGAGAAGCTGAATGTACCAGGACAAGTCGTATGAGGGACAACACAGTTGGCTCAAGTCGCGGGACGTATCAGCTAGTACGCTGTTATTCAATTTGTAGCGCAGGTTCTCTAGATTGTGCACCTAATCCCATTAGCTCGACCGCCACTTTCGAGAGCTTGTATCTCATCACTGTTTAACAGTACAGTTGAGACAATAACCTTAAACTAATTCAACATTTGTAAATCATCATATTGTTTTCTTATTGTTTTTCTACTTCCCCTCCCAAAAAAGAATAAAAAGTCTACAAAAATATTGTTGTAATTGTAAGATGAAAAAGTATTAAATAAAATGAAGGACATTTGGTTAAAAATGATTGCAGAGATGGGAAACGATGCTTAAACAGAAGTTTGTAATAATTAAAGTTCTTTTTCATTTGCATTTCATTATTTCAAAGTGTAGGTTTGTGTTTGCTTCCTTTGAACTGCGGCTTAGCTCCTGATGCACTTTCATACTCAAGAAAAATATCAAACTACTTTTGGATGCTGGAGAATCATTAGTATATTTTTTCTTTGCCGAATTGCTGAAACCATCTTAGCGAAAAGATGTAAGAAAATTAAATTTAAGGTGACAAAAAATGTATACATATTGTTACGTTCGGCGACTCTACGTTTTTGAACGCTTCATTCCGAATTCAAACCTAGATGTCGCGACGTTCTTTTGTTTGTAAACAAGCGATCATAGTTTTGTCGAACCAGTCCAGTCAGAGTCGGTCTTGACAGCGCGAGTTCAATACGTGTATTTACGAGTTAAATAAACCGAGTTCTTGTTCTTTTATAAGAAACCGTGTTATTATTTCGTCGCGCGGCTCGTAACAATATATATACATACATGTGGACATATGTGTCTGAGAATATTTTAAATTTTAAAAATATGTCTATTAAGACACTCCAAAAGGTCAAATATTGAAAAAGGTGTCTTAAAAAGAAATTATCAAACTAAGATAATACATTTTGAAGAGATTTTTTGATTAAAATTCAAATGGCATTAAAAAGTTTGAAGTTACTTTTTTGTGTCATTTGACTATGTTAACAACTTGATAGAGCTTGTGATTATTCATTTGTCATACAAAATGTCTATTCATGGCCAGCGATGAAGCGCACACTTTGAGGAGTAAGATATTGGCGTCGGACGGCTTTGGAACAATTTAATTTTGCGTGTGCAACGAGCAAAGTGAATAAACGTACGAGCCAGTTGAGTACATATGAATGAACTAGTCACGTGCCGCACGAGACTCTCCCTACTACGGAAACACGTGTGAATACGAGAATGAATGAGACGTGGAGGAAGGCAAGCCAGAAATCAACGTGGCCAAGGTATTTCGCTCGTTCTCATCGTTCCACATATATTTTTCAATTTGTCAATATTGAACTTCCAAATGAAACGAATAACTGACTCGCCGGGGGTTTCTATCCCCTCCTCGGACATTACTTAGAGGTTTTTAAAAGTCCAATTTAAATAAAACGGAAAAGTTTTGCCTCCGGTTTGCGCGCCGTTTCTTTTATTATTTTGTAGACGCTGGGAAAATGAATGTGCAAGAAGGCTCATTTATTATTCCCGGGACATTTAAATGTTTAATTTTTACGGTCACAAATTTTAATCGGTCTTTTTCCAGTCTGGGCCTCTGTTGCTTTTGACTCCTGGCCTCTGAGACGTCGGTGCTGCCATCCCGGTAATGCGAATTTATTCTCCCGAGTTAATTACGCGACACTAATTCCAGTCCAACTTTGCCTTTCCTTCAAAATGAGCAAGCGGACCGGCCGAAACTTTGGTTCACTCGACTACTTATACAACTTAGAAGAACTCGCTTCAATGCGACTTTTTTTTGCCCCTGGTTCAACATTCACGCCTGATAAATTTTTTTCCACTTTTTTTTTTGAATTTCCGAAGATTGTAAGTCGTCGCAAATTAGTGCATTTTAACGACAAGAAATACAATGCTTTGATTCTCATTAATGTTCGCATTCAACTTTGAACTTGGGCAAATCTCTTGAAAACTCACTTAGAAAGAAGTTAATAGGGGCGATTCATATTTCGTATTTTCTTAGCGCAGCGTTCAGCGCGACAAGTTTTAAATCATCTGCATTAAAATTTGTGACTGCCAAAATGGGTGTGCAATTTCCTCTCCAGTGTGCATCTCTGCTGACTGAAATATATTTTTTTGGTAAATGGTTGATGAACTTTTGCAAAATCAATTAGAAGAGCTTTCAGGTTGGCGGATGATGAAATGTTCGAATGGAAAATTTTTGACCTCACGGCACAACGTCAAAAACAGGAAAAGTAACAAAAAAATGGAAACAAAATTTGAGTATTTATTATTGACGTCTCGTGTCAACAGAAGCTGTTCAAATATAACGCTCATGCGAATTCATTTCAGCGATACAGATACTGTTTAGAGACCAAATACTGCGATGTTAACTATTGTTACACACAAGCTATGATTTGACTGAGTATGCTTTTCATTCCTGAGTTACATATGCGCACTACCGTCGACAACTTTTAATGAACATTCGGTTTGCTGATACAAGATCTCAGCTTGGCACACAAATGTCGCCTATTAAATATAGTTTGCAATTATTCAAATGATCGTAACAAAGTAGATAATTGTAAATTAACCCATATTTGCAAGATTAACAATGGTGCGACGCTTCGTCGCGTCGCACACCGAGCATTAGTCTTTATTTGCCGTGCCGTTGTTCTTGGCTGGTTCTTGATGAGTTGTCGTCCCAAACGTAGACACTGCATTAATATTACTTAAGAGGCTTGCGATATCTATCCTATGAATTGTTCTACGACTTTGGAAGTAAAATTTTGCGGCTGCCACGGGGCAAAATACCCAGGCCTGCTTTCAGTTTATAATTTGAGTAATGGGTTTGCTTAATGGAGCATCCGATGAATGTTGACTTTGAGTTTTTACGTTATATCAGTTTCACGACTTTTTTCATATTAAAAATTTAATATCACATGTATGTACGTTATGCCTATATTTACACCGTATATATATATATATAACATATTTATACATTTTAAAAATTGTGTATCACAATATGTTATATGGGAACATATATGAAAAATATTCGATGCATAGATGTCACATATTTGACACGAGAAAATAATCTCAGCTCTTTAAAATTTCTGGTCAAACGCGAGGTCTAATTCTAGTCTACAAATAGTACACTAACTATGTAAAGAATGTGACTTGTACATATTCCTGTGGTAAATGGACTCTCGGTAAACTGGCATTAATCCGCTCAATTCAAGCCGAGTTCATGTCAAGAGGTCAAGCCGCATGAATAGCGAGCGGTGGTCGACTTTTGCTGAAAGCTGAAAAATGTCAAAGAAATTGCGGCGGTTTGTGACTCTGCCCGCTTGCACATTCGCATGTGTTGCACATTTCAAGGTCCAAAACATTTTGCGCCGAGAGGTGCATTTTTCAAAAGGCACACACCGTTTCGTCCCAGCCGGAGAGTGAGATGGCGTGAGACCGAAATACTAGAAGGCGTGTGCAACTTTACGTTGCGAGGCAGGGGTTGCAAACTGGAAAGACGATACGTGCGTTGCGTACTTGTGCGGCGTCAAGTCCTCGGAGATTTGCTCGACTGACTGTGGCTCTGTCTCTGTTGTGCGTCCATCTTTTTTTATCGCTCGGCGTCCGTCCTTCTCCCTCTTCAGCGTGCTCTATCTTCCGCCACGAAAAAATAGCGGACTAACCACCCTCGGGGCCAACACTCTTAAAGTATCACCCTGTGGGTATCATGCCATGAGTTATCGCAGTATTTAATCATCTCCAATAAGCTTCGGACACACATCCTTGGACGTCGGTTTCTCTTTCTTACGTCCTATCATTTTTAATTTTTTGCCTCCAAAGAGTCTTATATCCTCCAACCCTTTCATTTCTTTTTGTCCGCGCGATCCTTCACCGTTATTTATACGCGAGTCTGATTGACTCGAATTGTCTCTCATTATTAAAAAGTTTTTTTTTTTACAAAATTTCAGCAAATAAACTGTTCCATTATTTTTATTCTCATTTTTGTAAACAATTTTTATTTTGTTCAATCTTTTTTCTTTTGATGCTTTAATATTACCGAAAATGAAACTTTGTTTTACGGCGAGGTGTAATTTTTAACAAGGTATAAAAGTTGTCCGAGATGAAGTTTACATTCACCGAGAATCGCAACTGCCAAAAATGTACCAAGGGCGATAAAAATACTTCTGTCAAGCATAGTAATAACACACTTGAGAGCTCGACTTCTAAATGCTGTAGCAGCATGAAAATGACGGTACACATATTTGCATATCCCGTATGATATTTCGTATTAACATTTACATATTCCGAACCTTCATAACGGTCGCGACCAATTTTGAAGCATTTACATGTTTAGGTATGCTAAATATCATGGTTTGGAAAAAAGGGGGAAAAATTTTTTTTTCCTTCACGTTCCGCGAAATCGACTTCTTGTTAAAGATTCTGTACGGCTGTCAGAATATATGCACCGGGGTATAAATCACTCGAGGAAAGTTTAAAGTTTGCAAGTAGTTTTCTGTGTATGAGCAAAACTTGCCCGAGTTCTAAAGTGGTGGCGAGTCAACGAGATCCGAGCTTATTCGGGGACGTCCTAAATAAACAGCCGGGTAAGGTGTATTTACACCTGAGAATTCAATGTGACACGATTGAGATGTTTTGCGGATGTGTCACTCTGTTGAGATATCGAGTTGAGCTCGAGGAGATATTCGTCGTGGAATGAGAGTGACGTGTAATTCGATCGGAATCATCATAAACATAATATCAACTGTAACCAATACTCTTTTACACTTTTGATCGTGTTGAATAATCAATTTTTTTCATTTAAAAGTAATTTTTTTCGAAATGTAACATCTGGAAGATTTTTTTAAGAACAGAAACAAGATTTTGTGGAGAAAACGTGTGCGTCACTTATATTTTGCACAATTTGGTAATCTTTATAGAATGACGGAACTGGCGTTCTTTTTGCTATTTGGCGAGTAGCATTCGTCTCTCAAAGGACAAATAAATTGCTCGTCTGGACAAGAAAATTTGCATCTTGATAGTGAATTAAAAAGTTCCACCGACTTGACTATTAATGATGGCTCGGAAAAATGAAGAAGGAACCTCACCCTGTTACACGCGGTGTCAAATTTATAAAACTTTGGGAAAGTATTTTAATATTTCTCATTTCAAATCTAAAAGGATTTTGGGTGTAACCATTATACCAATTTTTTAAAACTAAAACACATTTCTTATTAATGTTGTCTCTTTGTTACAAATTAACTGAAAATACAAAAAAGTATGCGCGCAGCTTTTTGAACAATATATATATTCTTTTAGTGAAAATTGCAGAAAATCTTCACAACGGGAAAATTTTCAACAAATTTGATCGTTAGTTCGTCACCAGGAGAAGAAAATATGAATGTTTTTGGAGCTGCAATTAAATATCACTTTTTTCGATGATTTCGAATCAACTGTTGCCTCGTGTACGATCCATTTAACGAATTTGCTGGTTTGAATTTATCAGTTCTACATCGAATGATAGGTTAAATTAAGTTAAATGAACGTGTAGAGTGAAACACGTGTTTTTATTCGCGTTGCACGCGAGATGGAATATACGAGAGAATATCGCGGCGCAGCTTAATCAACACACCTCAACGGAATTTGAATTCATTTACATTGTTGCTAGCCGTGGTCGTAGTGATGCTGCTCAATTTTACACGCTTCAACTGGCATGTGCGCGCGAAATATGCAAAACAGATTATTTGGGCAACTTTGCTACATCAGAAATGGACAGGCTTTTTGAAAATCCCACTCGGCCAGAAGTTGGTAGATTACAGCGCCCTTTAACTCAGCTTCATAGAGAACGATGTAATTTAATCGTGTAGCTACCGCTACACGATACTGCTTTTTTAAATAAAAAATTAGCATCATCTGTGATAAGTTCATTTTTGCAAGACCCTTTTTTATTTTTTTAATGTCATTTTTTTACTCGGATTTATTTAGAGATAAATAAATGTGATACATTTGTTGAACAACAAAAAATAAATGGACGTAATGAATTATTTGGCGGTGTATTGATTATCCATTTGGTTCTGTCTTGATTTTTCATTTTTCACGCTGAAAGAGCAAAGTTCAAATAAACTTGTCTCTAGAACCAGTATTTGTTTTTTTATAGCACGTACAGAAAGCGTCTGGTTCCTACAATCGCTTTTTACACCGTATCGTCGAAAGATGCCGCTGTTTTACTCGTAAAGAAGTTTTCGTTTTATTTCAAAGAATAATAAAAAGAAAAGAACTGTACGGTGGTAATTAAATTTATATTTTACGCCGAACAACGATTGGCCGATTTTTTTAATTCTGCTCGTTTCTCTGCAACCCTTTGAAATTATTTTATCGACATTTGTTTAATTATTTATTCACAATAATCCTACAAGTAATTCAATAATGTCAATGAATTGTATTGTATAATTATTAAATATAAATGAATATACATATTATATTTACTCACTGAAATATATATTTTCTGATTTTAAACATTGTTACGTAAATATTAAAATATTTTTTCAATTTTATAAAAATTTAATGAAAATAACTTTTTTAATTGTTTACAACTCAAAGCGAACTAAAAGTTACCAAATTATGTGTTTTATTGAAATTTATTATCAAAATTGCATAGTATTATTTATTAATAAAATATTAAATTTCCACCCCTAAGTTAACATTTGATTTACGTAGTGTTCAATAATAATTATGTGAGGAACAGTTTGACCACTGCTCCTCAAGCAAACGTGTTTAATTCTAGGAAACTCTATGCACCGATTTGCATAACCACCTCGGAAATTACAGAGGCATATGTTAAATACGCCATATTACTTCGCCAGGGGACATGTCCGATACTATTGCTCAGAGACTTGCATTAATTCCCTGAACGTGTCATTTTTATTTCATTACAACTTTTACACCAGTTTTTAATCAAATTTTTTCTTTTTCTCTTTTGCAAGACATGCATTCCCGTATGAATTGTTGTTATCCAAGTATAATTTTATCGAAATAGATGTTTTTAATTTCTTAAACGTTGTTAATAATTATCATTAACTAAATTAAACAAAATAAAGTAAAATAAGAACCTTTGTGATGAGATGTACGAAGTATGAAGAATGTCTAGTAAAATTGATTCATTTTTATTCTGCAAGCCATACTTTTCCCTATAAGTTGTTTATATCTACGAATAATTCTGTCAAAACATGATTTAAATTTTATAAACTTGCATAATTTGTAGTTAAAATGTCTGTGATACTCAATGCTTCTATATATTTGTATGAAATTGGCTAATAACTATTATTAGCTGAACTTAAAATATTATGAGATATAAGTGCCTTTTTTGATGAAATGCACCGAGTATGAATCACGCGCATAAAAATTAATCAAAGTTAAGAATGTGTCATGCAAGCGAAAGGGAGAAGAATTATCTTCGTGTGACGAACATTCATGATACTCATTTGGATGCAAATTGGTTCGTTGTGTCCAATAGCATGTTAAAAATTTAGAAGTTGGATGAATACGGTTCCAAACTTTCATAATCGGTTTGGTGCATATTGAAAATACACTTCCTCGTCTGATTTCTTTTTGCAAACATTTTTTTTGTCAATTATAAAAATGCGATCAGTTTAAGATCAATAACGGCTTTAGAAAATTGCTGAAATTTTGTATGAACAAAAGTTTGAACCAGTGCAGACATGCTGACAAACACACCTAATATCTCCGTTGAATAACGAAGTTTTCCTAAGTGATTGACACTGCTAAATGGGAAAACCTAAGATGACAAATTAATCAACTGAAAAGCACGTTCTTATAAGTTAAGAATGATGTTCTAAAATGGATTTTTAAGCGCAGTGCACAATCAGTCGGTCCCGAGTAAAGTACCTATTGATTCTTTGATACAAAACTTTCTTCTCGATGAGACTCCACGTGAGTAGCTCTGAGGTCAAGTGAAAATTGCTGACTCGAGCGAAGAAAAAAAAACTCGTTTCAATGATCGTTAATAATTGTAACAACTTCTAGTAAAACCTTCCGGGTCTGAACTATATGTATACAAGTATAAATGATAGCACATATATTTCGATTCATCAGATAATTGGGAACTTGATTTAAAAACAAGAACGCAAACGAGGGTTGGCATAAGTTTGTCGATTTGGAAGATCCTAGCTAAAGCCATTAATGGTATAACTCTAATCGTACCGGAACTTCTGCATTCAGGGAATTGGGTCAACAAGAGCGTTTTGTTGATACTAATATTAAAGGTACACAACATTCAGTGACGGATAAAACGAAAATAAAATCATATCAAATTAAGACAATTATATTTACTTTTATTTTCTGCTTTTTGTTCCCACTGGTCTCTTTTGAATTATTGATAGAAAATAAATGAATTCGGTATGTAGAAAAATGAATGAAAAACAATAAAATAAATTGAATGGGTCAAACTTCCATTCAATGTTACAAACATTAGATCTTATTTTCGAAAAAAAACCATTGTTTCCTCTTGCGATGCTCCGATCAGGTAATAAAAACGGTAGAAGTAAAAAAACAAGAACAAAAAATATAAGTATAAAATCATAAAACCAGGGTGCATTTCGATTCCCTTGAGTGTTCACGATTGGTTCCATTTGCAATTACGTTTATTCCCCCGCGATGCTTTGCCATGCTTGAACGAACAGCGCGTTGAACATCAATAAGAGAAACTTGTGCGATCGTATAAGGGATATCTATTGTCAAAAATGGATAAAAACGGCCTATTTTCAAATATAATATGGAACATATATATGGACGTAAATTTTATATACATGTTGGATATATGTTACTCTTATAAAGGCATTTCGGCAACAACTAAGGTAAATTTCCCAGTTATTGACTGTGTACCTATTAGTGACTTTCTGTCATTGAAATTCTAGAAAATAGAATTCATATTTTGACATTTCAGTTTTGTTGAATCTATATAATTTACTTAGTATAATTTCAGATGAAATAATTTATTGTACACTCTCTAGAATGAATTATTAACAAAAAAAGGAGTCACTAATTGGTACATTTCGGTAAGGATGAGGTTATCGCTAATAGAGTAATTTATGTTATGCAGACTTAATTTCAAACTCTATTCAACATTACACCTTGCTTCTTAGACTGAACTGAACTGGTTTACTGAAAATCAATTATTTAGAGTTTTCACATTCTTTTTTTCGAGGATCAAGGAACAAGGATGAGTTTAAATTGGATATTTGAACAATTCATAAACAATGTATTGAAATTTAATATGACTAACTACATATGTCACATGTTTTTATTTTCATAATTGGGGCAATGAATATACACTCGGCACAACAATTAGCGGGCACCCCCAAAAAATGAAAAATTTCAAACCTCCATAACTTTGATAATTCTCATCGAAAATAGCTTTATTTT